>JAOSBM010000204.1:28725871-28743565 GCA_027568955.1 Erythroxylum tenue
GAATTGATCTTTGATTTGAGCTGCGTCTTTTATTTCAGGTTAGCTGTGATTATAGAGACAACATTCTTTTGTCATTTGGCCGTACTTTCTGTGCTCATGATTAACAACCTTTGAAGATTCTGGTGATCTGTAAAGTAGTAGAAGAAAATGTCTAAGGCAAACGTGGGAGATAGGAAGGCAGCACTTGATGCAGCATCATGGTTGTTCAATGTTGTCACATCTGTTGGAATAATCCTTGTTAACAAAGCCTTGATGGCTAACTACGGTTTTACTTTTGGTATGTTCTCTATCACAGTCTGTCAAAGTACTTGAATCCATATCTGCGTTTGAGTATTAGATATATTGATTTCTCTGTGTGACTGATTGAGTAAAGGGTAATAACAAAGGATTGACTTTCATCGTAGCATATGAGATTTTGCACTTTGTCAGGATTTTCTGTTCTCCCCTTATTAGGATTTTATTGAGTTACAATCAATATCAATATGCTAATAATGGTAAAAGTTATGAGTTTTGGTCATAGTGTATAAAAACAAAAGCAGAGGGATGCTCGGTGGCACCTTTGTTCATGAAAGTATATGGTGGCTAAATAATATAGCACTTGGTGATCATATTTTGACTTCTTGGTTTAAATTCTTAACTTTGTTAAGCCTTCCACTTCCTTTTGTGCCTTGAAAGTGTCTCTACTTTATGAAAGGGTTAAGGTTGAAAAGTAGCAAAGACATCTAGTTGCCTGTAATTAACTTTGAAAAGTGGCAAATGAACATTCTAAGATCATTCAGTTAGGTTCTTGTCATCCTAGTCTTCTCTATCATGATCTTCATGTGCACCACTTCCTCAATCAGGTTAGGTTCTTTAACTTGCCATTTACAGCTCTGCTAGCAACCTTTCCCAATCTGATGGCCTCTAACATTAATTACAATTTTCTGGATCGCGGACCTGGGGAGATACTTGTAGAATTGGCATATGAGTTAAATCTGTCTTTTAATTACATGTGAAACTTAAAAGCTTTGCATTCTGCCATTTCCTCCTAAAGGCAGTTGAAATCCAAATTTCTGTTTTATCTTTTTCTTGAGACGGACCTGTCAGTAAAATAAAAAGAGGAAATAGAAGTTAGATGTGGGAGTCAGTCTGTTGTGGCAGAGTAATGCAGTGTTTTGCACAGGGTGGAAGTTCTTTTTAAAGCCTAATTTAAAATTGAGTTTTTGTCGAAGGTTGAACAATTTTATCCTGCATCTACCCTGATTCTTTGTTCAAACTGATGGTTCATGCAGCTACAACTTTAACTGGTCTGCATTTTGCGACAACCACCTTGTTAACTTTGGTTCTTCGGTGGCTGGGTTATATTCAGTCTTCTCATCTACCGCTCCTTGATCTTCTGAAGTTTGTTCTGTTTGCAAACTTCTCCATTGTTGGAATGAATGTGAGTTTGATGTGGAATTCAGTTGGATTTTATCAGGTCAGTTTTATACTCTAAGCTCTAGCTCTTTCTTTGCTGTGTAGAGAACATTCTGGAAGGCACTTTTTTTCTGATGTCTTTTAGATTGTCTTGTCAGATTGCAAAGCTAAGTATGATTCCAGTATCATGTTTTCTCGAAGTGGTCTTGGACAATGTGCGATATTCGAGGGACACAAAGCTTAGCATAGTAGTGGTTCTCCTTGGTGTTGCAGTGTGTACTGTTACAGATGTGAGTGTGAATTTAAAAGGATTTCTAGCAGCGCTAGTGGCGGTTTGGAGCACTTCTATTCAGCAGTATGTAAGTGATTCTATATTGCAACAGTAGTCTTGCAAAGAAATGACACCCATCAAAGATTTGGTGATGGATTTTGCTATTGTGGTTAAAAAAAATTTCAGGTTCTGAATTGCAATTAAATTTAATCTTGAAGTGTAAAGTTCACTCATTAACTCAATAGCTAATCATTAATAAGGACATTTGATTCAACTCTACCATCTTCTTGTCTTGTGATTCTAGTTGGTATTTCTTTACCCTGCTGCATTGAGCTACTCTTTGACTCTTTTACCTAGTCTTTTATGTTGCCATACATTTTATGACATTGAGGGATTTATTTATCACTGCAGTATGTACACTATCTCCAACGAAGGTATTCTCTTGGGTCTTTCAATTTGCTGGGACACACTGCTCCAGCACAAGCTGCATCTTTGTTGGTTGCAGGCCCCTTTTTGGATTATTGGTTGACAGATAAGCGAATCGATGCATACCCCCTTGGTTTTACGTCTACTGTAAGTTCCTACTTGTAATACGAAATTTAGTTTTCATTCTTTTAACATGAATGTACATAAATGGAGAATCTAGGCAGCTTAACTGCTCGTCTTTATTTTACATGTTTTTGTTGTCTCAAATCATATCTGGTTATTAAGATTCTTTTCACCGTATACATGATGGTTGTCTTCTTTTTTTCTTTTAATTTTTCATTGACAATTTATGGGTCACCATTAGTGGCAAGTAGTTCTGTACTGTGGTTTAGTTGAATCATACATGTCCTTTGTACGTTCTTCCTTAAAAGTTAAGACGCCAAGTGCTTGACAACAATCAAATCGATGGCTTGACAATGTTTACTAGTTCTTAAGAGTGGGCATATTATGTAACATCTTACCCTGCGTGCTTTTAGAAATAATTCCATGTTACAAACTGGATTGAGCTACCATTTGTTTTCTGCAGTTGTTCATAATCCTATCATGCAGTATAGCTGTTGGAACAAACGTCAGCCAATTTATCTGTATAGGCAGATTCACTGCTGTGACATTCCAAGTACTTGGTCACATGAAGACAATTCTGGTGCTCATCCTAGGATTTGTTTTCTTTGGAAAAGAAGGTCTCAATGTTCAAGTTGTTGTTGGTATGGTCATTGCTGTAGCAGGAATGGTGTGGTATAGTAATGCATCATCTAAGCCCGGAGGGAAAGAGCGTCGTAGCCTTTCAATGAACAGCAGACAATCACAAAAGGATGATGGGTTATCAGAATCCAGTGCAGGGGACGAAAAGGTGTAGCGTTCAGTATCTTAGATCAGCTGATTTACAAGTAACTTTGGAGCTGGGAGGTCATAATCCTTGATTACCATTATTTTTTGCCCAACAGATTTTTTATTTGTTTTCTCAATATGTGGTTAATTTATTCAGGTATAAGGATGCTAGAGTGGGATGCAATGTCCCCATACAAGAAACATTAAAAAAAAACACATTCTATAGTAATTCATTTTCCTATTTGATATCCAATTCCTTTGTTCCTTTCCATATTTTTAAAGTCCTCTGTATTCCTTTCTCCTTGTAAGGTATCAAGTACTATAGGTTCATGTGATTTCTTGACTAGGCCTTGAGATGGAAGCCATTTGGTGGATTGGTCTTGCCCTCCTGCATGTAAGACAATCGAAAGGGTAATGGGTGCGAGTTTTACCAATATTGAAAAAGAACAGTAATGTATTACTGATAAGTTTCAATTGCTATTCTTCAGAATTTCACAGCCTGTTAAATGGTGATATCAGGTTTGGTACTGTAGAGAAGAACCCTGAGTAAATGAGCTCTACATAGGTCTACGGATCTCCTGCCGGAATGATTTGGAAGATAATGCTTATATGGTTATTCAATTTTATCTTCTATTATTATTCTTTATGCCTTATCGACCCATCATTATCATGCGAGATAGACACGTTTGTGGTCCCAAATAGTACAAGAAACAGTGGAGCAAGAACAAGAGCTGGCAATTAGCCTTATAGCAGGACATGGGATGCATTGCATTCACAGAAAGCTCTACAATGGTGAGTTAAGAAACATCATTGATGGATGCTGTATACCTTCTGCACACGTGCATGTGCTCCCCAGAAAAGGTGGTTGCAGTTGATAGGTCCACCTTTTTTCTCTTGGCTTTGTTTGGATTCCTGGAAAATTCTATTTCCATCTTATACTGAAATTTGTCTGCACACAACCATTCCCTAGGTGGTCAGGGTGAGTGATTCATTAGGTTATGATTTGGAAGCAAAATTCAGGGAGTGGCCATCATTTTAGTCAAGAGATTGCCAGAGTAGTGAAAGATGGGTTCATGGATTGGTGAACTCTTCCTGACTTTGAAGCATCTGGCTTTGGCTTGTCCTATATCTTAATTAATATCTACTAACATTTACTAAAATACACATTTCGTCAAAGGGTTGAAAATTTATGTTCTAAGTTTGAATCCGACTTGAAGTCTAATTAGATTTAGACTAAACTCGATCATATTTTTAAAATTTAAAAATGTTAATATTTTAATTAATATATTACTTTTGACTATATTAAATCGAACTTTAAATTTAACTTGAAAAGCAAAAATTTTAGAAGGCTCATTAAACTCGGATCGAGCTGAAGGTAATCTACATAGGAAAGCATCACATACAACAAAGAAAATAAATAACTATGAGATGCAGTCATATAGCTCAAGACCTCACATGTGCTTAAATGAAAATCCATCGACATTTTATACATTACCTCATCACTCAGTATCAGTTATTGACTAGGTTTATGCAATTGACTACTTTAATCAATCCACATGGTTCACTATCCTCTCAAGCTGCTTCATCCAAGTTCATGTGAGTAATATTTGTTATCTCTAAAATATTATAATTATTAAGGAGGCTTAAAAAAATTTGTCTTTGATTTTTACTTATAAATCAAGAGCTGGATCCATTAGTTTCCTCTCATCTTTGTTTGTCTCTGTACTTTCCACTTGATAAAGCACAAAAGACCAATAAGAGTGTGAGAGTGAGACCCACCCTCCCATTTTACATTCATTTCTTGTCTCCTTCTCCAATAAGGTTTAAGTTTGAGAATTAAAAATTTTTTTTAATAAAAATATGAATAAAACATCTTATCAAAACTTAAATTAGATTCTAATAAATTAATAATTTAAAAATTATATAATATTCATTGTTTTATGGATGTTTGTAGCTTTAACTTTATCTCCACTCCTATCTATCATCCTTCAATTCACCAAGCACAGGACTGATCCATATAATTGAACATATAATTGCAGTAGGACCATGGGGGGGACATGAACTGATGACTCTCTTAGTTGTCATTTGCAAGTTAAATATAAATGATATGGCAACCCAATAGCACAAATTAAGAGGAAGATAGAATGAAAAGATCAGTACTTGATTTTTTAAAAAAGATTCAAAATTTAAGGTGAACAAAATTTCAGTTAAGCAACAGTCCAACCTAACCCATTGTAACACTCCTCAACTTTTCCAATGTAAGAAAAGGAGTGATTCTTAGTACTTGATTAAAAAGATACACAAGAGTGTTTTAGAAAAGGTTAGCAATGTATGTAAACTAAAAGGCTGCTTATGATTACAATTAAATTATGAGAGATGGCAATAGTTGACTAGAGACAAAGACAAACTTTTGCAGATATGGAGAAGAAGAAGCACTTAACACTTTAGTTTAGAGAGACAAAGACATAATCTTGCAGGTTAGCCAAGGACTGAGAGCTCAGAGACACAAAACAAAGTTGAACTGGAGAGTTGTGTTGAGCACAAGGTTTTTGTAGAGAGAGACTGGCATGATACTGCACTTACCTTCCCTTCTTTGTCTTTTTTTGGAGGGTCTCACCATTTTGTCTCCCTAAAACCAGAGAGCTTAGAGCTTCATATCTAATGGCAGTTCTCAGACCTTAAACTAAAGGTTACACCTTTTGTGTTTCTTTCATAAACCCAAGAAGGAAAAGAGCTAATTATGAATTCCCACTTCTCTTTTTTGCTTCTTTATCTCACCATTCTCTCTCTACAAGCTGCACCATTGGCGCCACATTTTACCTCCATCGACAAAGAAACTCAAAATCTTATCAACTTCAAAGCCGCTATATTTAATTCATCTCTTCTTCAAAACTGGCTGCCGAGCCAAAACCCATGTACTTTCATTGGAGTTAAATGCCAGGAAACAAACAGGGTGTCTTCTATAGACCTCAATTTCGTTCCTTTAAGCACTGATTTCCACTCTGTTGCTACGTTTCTTTTGACTCTTGACAATCTACAGAGCCTTTCTTTGATCTCTACCAACATTTCTGGCTCCATTTCGTTCCCTTCTGAATCTAAGTGCAGCTCGGTTTTAAGCAGCTTAGATCTATCTGTTAATGCTCTTTCAGGTCCTATCTCTCAGTTAACTAGTTTTGGTTCTTGTCCAGCTTTGAAGTCCTTGAATCTTTCAAGCAACGTTCTTAACTTTTCAGTGAAAGATAAATCAAGTGGGTTAACGCTCAGCTTGGAGTCCCTTGATCTCTCTCTGAACAAGATTTCTGGGTCAGACGTGTTGCCCTTTATACTATATGGAGGTTGCAATTTAAAGTTCTTATCTTTGAAGGGAAATAAAGTCAGTGGAGGCATGGATGTTTCTAGTTGTAAGACTCTGCAGCACCTTGATGTCTCTTCAAACAATTTCTCGTCGATTGTTCCTTCATTTGGTGATTGCTTGGCTTTGGAGCATCTTGATATCTCTACTAATAAGTTTTCCGGCGATCTTGGTCATGCAGTAGGCTCATGTGCACAGCTTAACTTCTTGAATGTCTCTACCAACCAGTTTTCAGGTCCAATTCCTGCTCTTCCAACGGGAAATTTGCAATTCCTTTCACTCGGTGGCAACCATTTTCATGGAGAAATTCCTCTACATCTTGAATATGCATGTCCCGGTCTTGTTGTGCTTGATCTCTCCTCAAATAATCTTTCTGGTTCTGTTCCTCCTGGTTTTGCTTCTTGCATTTCATTGGGTTCTTTTGATATTTCCGTCAACAACTTCACTGGTGAATTGCCTGTTTCTACTTTCCTGAGAATGAGTAGCTTGCAAAATCTTGATTTGTCAAGTAATGGTTTCATTGGTGATTTGCCTGATTCTTTGTCAATGCTCACCAGTTTGAAGACCCTTGATTTGAGCTCTAATTATCTATCTGGGTCGATTCCTGCTCGTTTATGCCAGGATCCAGGTAACAACTTGGAAGAGCTCTATCTTCAAAACAATTTGCTTACTGGGTATATTCCTGCAACTCTAAGCAACTGTTCTCAGCTTACTGCTCTCCATTTGAGCTTCAATTACCTCACTGGAACTATTCCCGCAAGCCTTGGATCCCTTACTAAGCTTCGAGACATAAAGCTTTGGTTTAATAAGCTTCATGGAGAAATCCCACTGGAGATAATGAATATAAAGACATTGGAAACCTTGATCCTAGACTTCAACGAATTGACCGGAGTGATACCCTCTGGTATAAGCAATTGCACCAACCTGAACTGGATCTCATTGTCGAACAACCGACTGAGTGGTGAGATTCCAACATCAATTGGGCGTCTTTCCAATCTTGCGATTCTCAAGCTAAGCAACAATTCACTCTTTGGTAGAATCCCACAGCAGCTTGGAGATTGTCATAGCTTGATTTGGTTGGATCTCAATACCAATTACTTAAATGGTACAATCCCACCTGAGCTGTTTAAGCAGTCTGGCAACATTATCGTCAATTCTATCACTGGAAAGAGGTATGTGTATCTAAAGAATCAGAAGAGTGAACTGTGTCATGGAGCAGGTAATTTGCTAGAGTTTGCAGGAATCAGGTCTGAAGAGTTAAAAAGAATCTCCAGCAGACACCCCTGCAACTTTATTCGAGTGTATAATGATGACACCCAAACTATGTTTAATGATAATGGATCGATGATCTTTCTTGATCTTTCATACAACTTGCTGTCTGGCAGTATTCCCAAGCAAGTTGGGAGCATGTACTATCTCTATATCTTGAATTTGGGTCACAACAATATCTCTGGAAACATTCCTGAAGAGCTTGGGAACTTGAAGGGTCTTGGCATTCTTGACCTCTCCAACAATAGGCTTGAAGGCATGATTCCTCAGTCTTTGACATACCTTTCATTGCTCACTGAAATCGATATGTCGAACAATGACCTTACCGGGATGATTCCTGCAACGGGTCAGTTGGAAACCTTTTCAGCTACTAGTTTTGCCAATAACTCAGGCCTTTGTGGGATTCCTCTTCCTTCTTGTGGGTCAGGTTCAGGGTCTAGCTCAATTCCACGGCATGAGAAGTCTCGTCAACAACAAGCATCTCTAGTGGCGACTGTAGTAATGGGACTGTTTTCACTTCTCTGCGTCTTTGGCTTCATCATTGTTTTCCTGGAAATGAAGAAAAGAAAGAAAAGGAAGGATTCAACCCTTGATGTATATATAGATAGTTACTCGCACTCAGGCAGTGCAAATACTGACCGGAAGCTGACGGGTGCACGCGAAGCTTTAAGCAGCGTCAATCTTGCCACATTTGAGAAGCCCCTGTGGAAGCTTACTTTTGCAGATCTTTTTCAAGCTACAAATGGCTTCCATGAAGACACCCTTATCGGCTCTGGAGGTTTTGGTTTTGTGTACAGGGCCCAACTTAAGGATGGAAGTGTTGTGGCAATCAAGAAACTGAAGCACATCAGCGGACAGGGTGACAGGGAATTCATTGCAGAAATGGACACTATTGGGAAAATCAAGCATAGGAATCTTGTTCCTCTTCTTGGCTACTGCAAGGCTGGAGAAGAACGGCTACTCGTGTATGAGTACATGAAGTTTGGAAGCTTAGAAGATGTTCTCCATGATCAGAAGAAAGCTGGGATCAAACTAAACTGGGATTCAAGGAGAAAGATAGCAATTGGTGCTGCTAGAGGATTGGCTTTTCTTCACCATAGTTGCAACCCACATATAATTCACAGGGACATGAAGTTGAGCAACATCTTGCTTGATGACAACTTGGAGGCCAGAGTATCAGATTTTGGAATGGCAAGGCTTATGAGCGCCATGGACACGCATTTGAGTGTTAGCACATTAGCAGGCACGCCAGGCTATGTCCCTCCCGAATACTGCCTAAGCTTTAGATGCTCCACTAAAGGTGATGTCTACAGTTATGGCGTAGTTCTGCTAGAGTTGCTAACTGGGAAAAAACCAACGGACTCATCTGATTTCGGAGACAACAACAATCTTGTGGGGTGGGTGAAGCTACATGCTAAATTGAAGATAACTGATGTTTTTGATCCAGCCCTCATGAAAGAAGATCCAAACCTTGAGGTTGAGCTTCTACAACACTTGAAGATAGCCTGTCTGTGTTTAAATGATCAACCTTGCAGACGACCCACAATGTTGCAAATCATGGCAATGTTTAAAGAAATCCAAGCAGGGTCAGGACTCAGCTCAGAATCCACCATTGTTAACCAAGATGAAGGTTTTAGTCCAGTTGAAATGGCAGACATGTCCATTGAAGAAGAAAATCTCCAAACTTCTTAAACTACCTCTTGTATGTATACCCTTTAATGTATGTATCATACGGTCGACAATCCTGGAAAACTCAGTATTAAGTTATAGTGTTATACATAAGGAACTTAATTAGAGATCTATCTAATGGCAATGGATCGGTTTAGGTTCGGTTATCTTAAAGTTTGAGGTTGATCAAACTTAATTTAATTTATTGACTTTGGTGAGTTCGTTATCAATTGTCACTTAATTTGTTTTGTTAATTTTAATACTAAATTTTTTAAAATTTAAATACTTCACCAAAATTAAAAAAAATAAAAATTATTAATTGATTATTTAATATTTTAATTTTAAAGTGTTAATTTTTTAGATTTTTAATTAATTGCTTGTGCTTTTAAATTTTTTGAGTGATTAACTTTTAAAAAACTTAACAATTGAGTTGAAAACATTAGTTTCATTAGTAACTTGCAGCATAGGTAATTGGGCTCAGGTCGGCTCGACCTTGCCCAACTCGAAATCTACGAGCCAGGCTCGAGTTTACAGAGCCTCAGGTAATGACAAAATGACGACTTTGTCAAAAATGTCATCGATTTGAATTTTTTTATAAAAATAACAAGTCCAACCAATCATTTTTCTTATTGAATATTGTAACATACCATGCTCATAGAGCATATATGTAGCACCCCACTCTCGCAAGATACATACCCGACATCTATGGTGATATCCGAGTAGGTACCCCACAAGGGTGACATGCTAAAACAACCATTCAGTCAAAATTTCTTACAAAACTTTTGCTTCTTTAAAACAATATACATGTATGCGAAAATCATTAATCAAATCGGACCCATTTTATTTAAAAACATTTTCATTCACAAGTTACAATTATTTCAAACATTAGCATTCAACAATCACTTGGACCCATTTCAGATACGTAACACTTACAATCAAAATGTTATTTCGTTACCAAATCAATCACATACATTTAGAATAATTTTTGCAGAACATAATTAAAAAATAAAATCACTGAAGACATATGTAGGTGCAAACTGATCCCGACCCCTAACTCATGGTCATTTGCAGTGGCTGAACTCCAATTGGTCTAATTGGATAACTCCTCTGAACCTGAAAAGTCACGTTGCAATTTTTTATAAGTTTTGTGAACTCAAAGAGTGAATCATCATTGATGATTTCACCGAATTCATATACACAAATCACATATTTCGCAATTATTCATGCAGAACATGTATATTCCATAAACTCACATTATCATGGCACATCATTTAATTATTGTGAATCAGAACATATATAAACATATACAGATGCATATGAGACTCCACATTCGTTATTATTGTTGTGACCGAGTGTCTATCACATATACAAATACTGGCCCATTGGACTCAGTCAGAAACATATATCGGAGCATAGCTCTACGTACATAATCATATATCACGGAGCAAAGCTCTACGTGCAAGCATTTGATACTGGCTACTCCAGTCACAACGCCTTTATTTGAGCATGCATTTTATGAAATACATCAATTCAGAATTTACCATATATCACAATCATTTATAAAGTACAATCAGAATTTCATAATCATTGGATCTAAGTTCAGCATTCAACTTTTGTTGAGAATTCACATAGCATAATACACAATCAGAATTTCATAATCTTCGAACCTAAGTCCGGCATTCAACTTTCGTTAAGAATTCACATTTCATACAGAATTGTCAAACAAATCAGAGCACCTCCAATACCGTCCCAAATATTTACTCCTCAGACTTCAAGTCCGGAATTTAGAAACAAATCACAACAGTTCAATAATTGGAAGCTTAACAAATCAAATCAAATCAATCCTAGGAAATTCATCTAGGTTGACTCACAATATGCTCTAATATGCTATTGCCTGGATGGTCTGGCAATGTCTGACTAGCATCCAATGAGCTCTTCTATATCATACAAAACACATTTACAAATATCACATTTTTGCACAATTGTCTACGTATTCCTTTATACACATCTACTTATATGAAATATGTACAATGCATGTTCAATGACAATTTTGTGTGTCTTATTGCGATTCTTATCATCAAATCATTCGGATATCAAAACCCTCATTAATATCATTTGTACTAATAATTTAGACCAAAATAAAACAATGTGAAATCAATTTCCTCTAATTGACCACTTCAGATTTTTCTAATAACATGCTTTTGGGTTAGCTTTGCATAATTAATATGATAAGGTAAATGGTAAAATTAGGCAAAAATTCTTTCTAGAAAGTTGTTCTTCAATGTCTTAAGTTTCCAATGATACCAAGATCATCCAGTTTCGTTTAGTATACTGAAAGTTATACTTACTTTACTTGTATTGTTCTAAAGCTCCAGCAGAATTCTTATCTCAACTTCCAATCAGATTTTGAAATTCTTAGAGGCCGAATTAGAATTTAATCTCTTCATACAAATTGTAGCCTTATATCTCTAATATAATCATAATTAATAATCATCTCATTCTGAGGTCCACAGATCAAGATATAGTCCAATTACCGAAGTATGTTCAATAAAAATCATCCCAGTTATCATACTTCAGCACAGTCACATTTTCATCTTAATTTCATCAATCAATATACTTCATAAAGCTATGATATTCGGTGGAGATGTAGATCAATGTCTTATGAAGCTATTGGTTTGAGAACCAAGTTATTTGGATATCGGATGAAGAAGTTATAATAAAAAGATTGGAGGATGTTCAAAAAAAATTCTTCTGAAAAATTCAATTGAAAGTTGCTATCGTGCATTTGCACGATAGCGAATTTCACTCATCCAGCGAAGTCACTGTCGTGCAAAAGCACGATAGCGACTTTGCTGAATTTTTAGAGTAATCACCGTCGTGTTGCTTTTCTCTCTGCTTCTTCACCGAACATCTCTTTCAACTTTTTACATTGTTCAATCCTTCATCACACACTTGAACACTTACATTTACCATTTTATTTCACTTCTATAACATCTGAACTCATTCAAAACACATCTAAAAAATCAAGCTTATAGTCAGACACTAAAAACCGATGCATGCATGAATTACACCATTTTCAACTCTCTCACTATTGTGTTCATCCTTTCTCTCTCTACTGTGTTTTTATCTTTTCAGTAGCTCACAACTTCACAATACTCAGTAAACTTATATTTCATTTCAAATACACTTAACAAATTCAGTTCCTCATCTAAATCATCCAGTCTAAGCATTCATTGAGACTACACTGTGTAAACTTCACATGCATGTATGTATGTGTGTGTGTATATATATATATATATATATATATATATATATATATATAACACCGTAACACATCATCAGAGTTACTTACTTGACTTAGCAAAGTCTTTGGACAGTGACAGTGTCTCAATTTCACATAATCACAACTATAATTTCGGTGTTACAACATGAAGAGAGTTTGGTGAGCAATGCTCTCGTAGAAGGACCAAACCATTCAAAGAAGAATAGAGAGTTACAATAACGTGCCTTCCCAAAACACATGATTACGTATGTTACTGTCAATTTGACACATGACTCTATGCATATCAACCATTTGTCCTTCATGCAAGCTACCACATGTCTCCAACATGTCAAGCCATTTGTCATTAAATGATCAGTCCACGTGTCTCACTATAATTGGTCCATATTTAGACATTTTTTCTAGTCCAAAAATTACACCAAAAATTTCTAAAATACTCGAAATATTTTCAAATTTTCCCAATCAACTTTAATCGCATTAATAACTCAATTATACTCGAAAAATATCGTGAATGCATGTACAGTCATATTAATGTGCAAAACTGTGCATGTCATATTTAACTTAAACAGGATATGCATTTTCTAGTTTATCAGTAAATTCTCATATTCATTATTCAAGTCTTATCTTGGGTAATGGGATGTTATAATATGCCCAACATAACTAAGACATTTGCAGGTACAATTGATCCCAACACTGACCCATGTCCAAATGCAGAAGCTACTTCAACTAGACTAGCTAGATCTCCTCTGAACCTAAAAATCAACATTATAATTTTGATGAGTTTTACGAACTCAGTGAGTGAACCATCATCGATGTGCTCACTCAAAACAAAACATAAACATCACAAGTATATAACACAGTTCAATTAGTATCTCACATCATTCAGAATCAAATCTTATATATCACATCATTCAAAATTTAATACTTAATCACAATATACATCATATTTCAACTAGTCCATTATGAATACAAACATTTCATATAATCATTTCATAATAATTCAATCATTCATATCATCAACATGTACACAAACATTGCATATCATTATATCTACTTAATTTAGTCATTCTTTGCCATCTTTCACATGATACATGTAATGATATAAATATGCAAATGCACATGAGACTCCACTTTCATTTTTATTTTGTTGTGATCGAGCCCTATTTAACTGTCCTGTATCCTTTGTAGATACTGGGCTCATTTCAGATATTGTCCCGTACCTATTGTGGACTGGGCTTATTAATCATTGAGTCTGTGGCTTTTTGTGCACATTTATTGAGTTTTAAGCTCTTTTTCACGTTGGTCACTCAAGTCACAACTCCTTTATCTGATCATGCATATTCATGTGATGGAATGTATCATTTCACATAATATGCTTTCAATAACTTTCATTCAGTGTGCATAGTCATTTAACATATTCATTGGGTCTGAGTTCGGCATTCAACATACAGTTGAGAACACCTTTTACATATTCACATATATTTAAAAAGCACTTCCAATACAATCCCGAATATCAAACTCCTCAGACCAATAATGTCTGGAATTATCATAATCATATAAGTAACAATTCAGTAATTGACATTAATCAAAATTATTCAATCATAGTGAGAAAACATCTAGGTTAATTCACAGTATACTCCAGATAAGTTATTGCCTTGGTGACTCGGCAATGTCTGGATGCTGGCGATATACTTGTGCTTCTTTAATCATGCAATACACACATATAATTCACACATTACTAAGTTGATCAATCATATGATTATTCAATCATATACATGTTTATATGTGTTGTGTTCAATGCATGCTCAATTGACTATCAAAGGTATGTATCCTTATTCATAAGTCTTGATCATTCATTTATAGCTTGTATATATCTAGTTTGCAATTAGGTTTATGCTTTAAGTAAGTTTGGTTATCCTCAATTCATCAATCCTTTTCTAGCATTATATATTCACACAATTTCTCAATTCTCATTCACCCATATCTTTTCTAGCATTACTTATTGAGCACTTAATCAAGTAACTTTGTAGGTTCATTTCAAGCCCCAATCATGTCCTAATGCACCAAAGTAAAGCAACTTACCTTTATATGGTTTAACCATCACACAAAACACATTTTTTTCACTTCAAAGCATTGCCCACGATCGTGGGAAGAAGCTTATGTAGCTCCCACAATCATGGGATAGGTAAATCGAAGGTACTCCTTCATTTTCCTTCAAAATTTTTCTAGTTTTTAACATCTTCATACCAAATTCATACATCTTCATCATAGTCCATTAATTATACCTTAATTATACTTCAATTTCCTTATCAAGTTCATATCTAATTCCAACTTAAAATCATTCAATTGATAGCTTATAAACTATTGTCTTTCATGTATTAAAAATCAAAACAACAACTTTCATTCACTATCATTCATGTAGTCCTAGTTCTTGCCCATTTTAAAAGCTCTCCATAACACTTTTTCTTTAACATAAATTCACCTTTATTGTAGTTCAAAATTCAGTCTAATTCACTCATAAAACAACCTATATAACCTACGATTTTTTTACATTAAGAACAAGACAGAAAAGTATCCAAGTTCATGTATCAATTTTTAGCACACTTCGTCATCAATATCATATACAATCCATCCTAGTTCAATCATCATAAACTCTCTATTATAACATGCCATAAAGAAGTTTAGCTCAAATTCCAGCTCAATTCATTAAGTTAACCTAGCTCTCCATGCATGCAAAATCATCACCAATTCAAGGTATCAATAAGTTGGTTTTTAGCAACGCAAAATGATGATAACTATCTTTGAGAAGAATATGGTTGTCTTTGAGCAAGTTTTTGTGTGGATCTTGAGTGACTATGAATGAAATGGAAGCAAGATGCAGAAGCTATGAGGGTTTTGGTGGTGAAAGTATTAGAAAAGAGAAAAATGAACAAAGCTAAACTACTCCTGCAAAAACTTGACACATTAGAAGCTAGGCGTCACCTTATTACTATGACATATGTCCCTAAGCATGTAAGCCATTTATCCAATCCATAAGCTACCAAATGTCACCTAGTTACTAGTCTATTTTTCACTCAATGATCAATGTCATTTGTCAATTAATCTCTACGTCAAATGTCACTCAATTATGTATACCAAATGTCACTCATTTTATAGGCTTTGTCATCCTAATTTTTCATGTATCAACTTGTCTTGTACCTAGACTAAATGTACATTTTAATTCATCAATTTCTTAATTGTAACAATAAATTCCAAGTTGTCAATTATAGTCCATCAATTCTTGTCATTGGTAATCCAAAGTACAAGACATTGGAAATACACATTCATGTTACATTCATTTTAATTTCATACTCAGAAATGTGTCAATTAAGTTCAATTTGTCTAAATCATAATTCATGTGTGTATGCTAATATTATGTATATGAATACAATCATAAAATCATATCACAAATATACCAAATTCATTCTATATGATGTCACTCATGTGACTCAATAGTCTAACATTTTAGATCCTTCAGCAATTTAAGAGACATGATATTACAAATATTGAGTCAATAATCTTTAAAATAAATTGTTTGAACTTCAATCTTGTTCAAATATATGAGTCCTGTTAGTCAAGTTTCAGTTAAAGATACGAGTAAATTGTTAAAAACTCAACCTTTTCAATGGCTGGGCCTCTTCAAAGTTAGATGACAGACTCAGGACCATTCAACCCTAAGTTGGCAAATTTAGAATTTCTTATTTCACAGATAATATATATAAGACGATGATTAATATATTCTTCTATCTAAATAAATTAATAATTAGTTTATTTTAATAATAAAAAAGCATAATGAAGTTTATTAATATTATATATAATTAAATATAATTATTGCATAATTATGACGTCACATCGGTTTGACTTCCGGTTCGATGGCCGGTCCGGGTTTCAAAACACTGGTAATTACAACTAAGTGATATACTTATCCCTAACACCCCGCCTGCAAGCTCAACTTGGGCACTAATGTTGAGCTTTTCTCTTAATAATATGAACTGGGAAGAGCTTAAAGGCTTGGTTAAAGTATCAGCAATTTGAAGCTCAGTGGGAATGTAATGAACCCACAATGCTCCACTTGAAACCTTCTCCCTAACAAAGTGAAAATCTAACCCAAGATGTTTGGTGCACCCATGGTAGAGAGGGTTTGTCGTGAGGTAAATGGTACTAACATTATCACAAAGCAGGGATGGAGGATTTTGTAGCGGTATACCTAGCTCTTGTAGTATGTTTTGGATCCACTGTACCTCGACTATAGTTTGAGCAACCACTCGGTATTCAACCTCAATGTTGCTTCGTGAAATTGTCCGTTACCTCTTGGGAAACCTTAAAATCAGGGCACCACCATAGAAAATAGTTGTGCCAGATGTTGATCGTCTTGTATTTGGGCAATCTGCCTAGTCTACGTTGATAGGCAATGAGATCATGATTAGTTAACCTTGGAAGATGGAGATCATAGTATGTTGTTCACTTTACATACTGAAGGATACATTTTGCTGCTTTGACGTGAGAGGTGGTTGGGTTATGCATGAATGGGCATATTGAATTGATGACAAATGCCAAGTCTAGACAAGTAATGGTCAAGTACTGTAGAGTCCCAGCAATACAGCGAAAGTTAGAGGGATTTGAGAGAGGTTCTCCATCTGTAGTGGATAATTTAGAGTTGGTCATCGATGTGGTAACAAGACTACAATCCAACATATTTAGTCTAGCCAATAGTTGTTGCATATAATGCCCCTAGTTGACAAAAATTCCATTTGAAGATTGAGTGACCTGAATGCTAATAAAGTAACAAGGATTGCCCATGTCTGTCATAGCAAATTGTCGTTTAAGCTGATCAATGAATGATTGCAGTAGCCCATCATGAGGACCTGTGACAATTATTGTTGGACCCCATTTTCGGAGCCCAACGGACTGAGACAAAGAACCTTGAGCTTAAATTCTTAGAACCCTTAACTGACATGTCACCTTGGTGATGGGCATACACTTGTTTAAACATCAAAAATCAAAAACTCAATTATTAACCTCTCTTGGATTGAATGTCATAACTTTTAACCTAGACATCGAAATGAGTTCGTTTTAGTACCATTTGAAAGAAGACATCTAGGCCTA
>JAOSBM010000204.1:28750938-28809298 GCA_027568955.1 Erythroxylum tenue
ACACAGCCCGTGTAAAATTTACACGGGCCGTGTTTTTCTGGAGTAGGGTGTCATTTTTCACCCGAATGTTACACGGCTTGACTGTGTCTTTTTACACGGTCCATGTTTTTGACCCTCTTAACGACAAATTTGAAATTTTTGGTCTTCACAAAAGTTGTAGCCCTAGATGTCTACTTTTAAATCATCCAAAAACGAAGTCAATCTAACATCCGTAGTGAGAGTTATGGCGTTTGCGCCAAGACATGTTCAAGGTGAGTAAGAACATGAACATGTTGGATTCGTTTAGTCATAACTTCTTCGTCCAACCTCCGATTAAGGTGATTCTTGAGGCGTTAGATTTCTAACACATTTTCCTACCTTCCCCTAAAATTTCATAGCCATTGGCGTTGAATTCAAGAAGATTTATTGGAAGGAAGTGGGGTGTTGGTTGAGTGAGCATGTTGGGGCAAGTTTATCCTTTGATTTCTTAAGCATATCTTGAGCTTTAGAACTCCGATTTAGTTGGTTCTTGCTCCAAATAACCTAGAGACTAAGAGCCACTAGTGTGAAGAGTCAATTGTGATTTTTGTGTTTTGTTGTGTGGGTTCACCTTTGTGACTAGAGATGAATTAAGAATGATAAGAACACGATTATGGCCAATTAGGGTACAATGGCTTAATCCTACAAAAAAGACCTCTCGCGCTCTATGTTTCCGGATCGTTGGGCTTCGAAAACGGGACCCAACAAAGGAGGCTGTTTTTCTAAGTAGGGAAAGGAGTTTTCGACAAATCTTACATGGCGACTTATACTGACATGACCAGAGGCAGGATTGAAACATCTGTAACCCTTTTGATGCGGGTTATAACCTAAGAAAACACAGGGAGTAGCCCGCTGCTCCAACTTGTGCCATGTCTGCAACATAGGAAAACAAAGGCAACCAAACACTTTCAAAAATGAATAATCAAGTGATCTTCCAAATAAAACAGAGAAGGGAGAGTTATTTTGTATATAAAACAGTGTAAAAATGTTACAAATAGTTAATTAATATCATTTATAAAATATTATATAAAATCATTTGTAGCTATTAATAAATGTCATATTAAACTCGACAATAACATGTCAAAACTGTTACTAAAGCATCATATCTTTAATAACATGGGCTGTTATAGCATAATCATTAGTGTTACCATTCATATTTAATAACATTTATCACATGTTATCGTATGTCATTTTTGTTGTAGTGGTAGCACAAGTGTTGGCAAACGATTGATTATGTAGATGGCAGTCTGAAAGGCTTTGACCCACAGAGCACCTGAATGTTGAAGCATGGTTCTGCCCATTTCTAATATATGGCGGTGCTTCCTCTCCGTAACAACATTCTGTTATAGTATATGAGGGCATGAAGATTGGAAGAAAATGTCACATGAATCAAGATACTGCTGAAATTGGCGGCCCACCATTCTCTGAGCAAAAAACTTAATAGTTGTACAGCATAAATTTTCCACATGAAGTTTAAATGTAACAAAGCACGTCATTGAATCAGCTTTAGACTCAAAACAAACTGAACAATGTAAGCAATGTTCCCTTTTATTGAATGATAAACCTAATTGAGGTTGTAAGACTAAAAAAACTTTAGTACGTGGATGATCTAGATAAGCATGTCAAATGTCAAACGATGATGAAGAAGATAGTAAGGCCTGATGTCCATTTGATCTTGGGAAGGATGGAAACCAAGGGTAGAGTGGGCTGTCACTGGGGCAACAAAGCACCTCGTTCCCTATCTTTGCATTCTTTATAATGAAGCCCCATGTATGAAATTCAAAGAAGCAATCATTGTCACATGCAAATTTATGAACTGGTATCAAATTCTTGGCTAAATGAGTAATATGTACCCTCGAAAAATTTAAAGTTTAATTGAAAAAAATTATTAAATAAAAATTAATTAATTAATTTTAATTTATAAGAACATATTAATTTACAAAAATTGACCGATTAATTAATAAACTAATCGATTTTTAACAACAAAAATTATAAAAATAAATCAACTAAAAAAATTAAAACCGAACCAAAATTTAACAGTTATAATTAAATTGGTTAAACCGATTAAATTTTTTAATAATCGGCTATAATTGTACTAAGTAACACACTATTAATTAATAAACTGATCATATAACAACATCATGTGTTATATGATCGTGTTGTGTTATATAATACTTAATCAATTTATTCAATACAATTTCTCTATTTTTCATTAAATTCAATTTATTAAAATTTTAACAGAAAATAACGCTATGTATAAGGAAAATAAAAATAAAAAATTGGAAGATAAATAATAATTTATAAAATTCAAGAACTGCGTATGATATAATTATCCCTTTTATATATATCTATCTATCTATATAGGATGCAAGACTGCAAAATCCAAGTTGTTTATTAGCTATATCCAATAACAAAGAGCAAGCATTGTATTAAAAAGGCCTAAGAAACTTAAGTATATAACAAAGTAGTGCAGTGATTAAAAGAAGAAATTGTTGAGGTGTGAAGGAGGCTGTGAATCTTCAAGATCCTGAGAAGGTGAATGCGCATGTCTTCCTTCGTATGTTGTTATTACCATTCTCGGATCCTCCGCTAATCTTTCAACCCGTTTCTTCACTCGGCAGTTGTCTTGTGTACAACGATAGTAGCTCCTGCATTGCATGCATGCTTTGTTAGTAACTCCTTTTTCTAATGTTTTAAAAACTCATTGAAAATTATTTTTAACTCTAAAAAATTTAACCAATATTAAATTAATTAGTTAAAAATTGAATAAAATTTACTTTTTTAAATTGTCATTATTGAATAATTTAAATTTTAATTGAATAAAAAGACTTATAGATAAAAATTAATAGTTTAGTTTAATTTATAAAAATCAATTAATTTATGGAAAGTTAATTGATTAATTAATAAACTAATCAGCTTTTAATAAAAAAATTATAAAAATCCAAACTTATTTTAAAAACTCGACAAAAATTAATTTTAATTCTAAAAAATTCAACCAATGTTAATTATCAACAGGTTAAAAATTGAATAAAATTAAATTTTTTAAAAATTGTTATTATCAAATAAAAAGACTGATAGATAAAAATTAATAATTTATTTTAATTTATAAAATCTGATTAATCTATGAAAAATTAATCAATTAATTAATAAAGTTACGAAGAACAAACTGAATCAAAAAATTAAAAATTTGACTACAAAATTTCCTAGTTCAAGATTTTCATATATTCGATTTTTTTTAATAATTGCTTTTTTCTCTTAAAATTTTTATTTTTTAATTAATTAGTCTAATTCTCATTTATTTATTCATAATATAACATTATATAAGTAAGCTTCTACTAACTAATTATTTTTAAATATATGATTATCCTAAATTATTAATTAACCACTAACTAATTATTTTTAAATATATGATTATCCTAAATTAAAATTAAAATTATTAATCAATCTAGACTCCAAACATTATTTCTAATTATATATGTTTTCATAACAAGTTCCTAGGCCCCAAACTACAATCTATTACAATATAAAGCTCCGAAAGCATAATTACTGGGACATCAATACATTACTGGGTCCCGAGTCCCGACTGCATCATATCTAATACTTAAAAGGTAATAAAAAATGCTTATTAAATTAATTAATTTCCTTTAAACTCATACGATTTACTAATTAAAGTAAGGTCAGGGCCTTAATCAAACTGTTGAGATTGACACTAATTGTTGTTGGAGCTAAGAATGTTTGGTTCCACTTGAAAAAGGGTGCCTTAATTTTTGACTTTGGCTGAGTATATAACAAAATCAACGCCAAAGTTTTCTAAAATAATTATTCCTTGATTAATAAATTCCATGGCTGAAATCATTGCTGTAGAATTTTTCCACATCATTATTATTCTACCATGTTATAATAACAAATAATAAAAAGTTGTATAAGGCTATGGTTCTTAGCCAATCTAAGAGACTAATCGCTCTATCATGATTAAAAGTATCTCTAGGAACGATGAAACTATACTTCTGACTTCCCTTATTAAATCTTACACCAAGAAGTGAAAATTTCTATGAATATATTGAAAAAATATTACTACTTATAATTATTTCTAAATTTATATTTATGTTTAACTCGAATTAAAAATTTTATTGAGTTAAAACTTATTCGTGTTATAATATGGAAACTAATTCTTAAATTACTTTTTTTTTTCCAAACGGATCATTTAAGAACAATTTCTTAGTTAGGGATAATGCTGTATATTACTGATATTTTTCAAGAGGACATGATCCTCTGTCCCTTCTATTCTGTCCCAACCCCGCTCCACTTCATTTTTCAGGTCCACATGATATTGAAATGTTTACTAAGTGGTGATGATGTTCTTGTCATTCTTAAACTACTTTGAGCAATGGCACATTTTAAGTATCAAGCTTCTTCATAGTTCTTTTTCTCAAACAAGCAAAATGACTAGTAATCGTTCGAAATGTGCATTTTAAGGTTTATTAACCTGAAGAACCGACATTTTTTCCTAAAAAAGCAATTAGTAATGAGCTCTTTCTTTTCCCAATTATTGTGCCACACTCAAGCTCAAGCCATAAATTTAGGATGAATCCAAGAGAGTTTTATCATATCTAACTTTTAGGATTTGCTAAAATCATCCTCTACTTGCTGGCTCCTTAACTGTGCTACTTGCTCTTTTAAAAGGCTAACCATAATTACTTCTTTTTGGCTGCTACTGTATATTGGGGTTGCTCATTATCAGATCAACAACAATGATGATAGTGTGTCTGTGTGTGTGCTTGAGATAGTGAGAGCTTGAAGTGGCATGGAGGGGACGAAGGGTACATGGAGCATCATGTGTGTGAGCTAAAGATGTGTGCAAATATGTTCATCTTTATGAGATTAAACTGGGTTTTTCAGGTTATATACAGATAAGAAGATGTAAATCTTTGAACTGAAATTGTCTAACCTGGGATGCTGTGTGTTCTTGACCACTTTCTGACCGTACTTTCTCCATTTGTAACCATCATCCAACACATCAACGTCGCTCATAGTCTTGAAACAAAACCTAGGCTCTCTCACTTTTCTTCTTGATTTCATCTTCTTCATCTTCATTGCAGAAACCCCGAGATGATCATCTCCACCGCCTCTTTTGCTGCTCAAACAATCACCTTTCTCTCCTCCCCATGCCCTGAAACCCATTTCAAAAGACATGATCAGAATTTAAAGAAAGACACAGAGGGTGTGAACAACCTGCACGTAACTTATAGATTCTTATCTTTTATACTGAGCGGGATGAGCTAATAAATTTTTTCTTTTCTTGGGTTTGTTCGTATAAATAACAGAAGAAACAGTCTGAAGTTGTGGACGATTGTTTTCTAAAGAAGTATGGAATGTTTACCAGAGATTTGCGCTAGATCTTTGCAAGGAAAGGAGGTGTGTTCTTCCCAAATCGGGAGAGAAGTCATCTCTTTGCTTCGAAGTGGTGGATGAGAATAGGGTTTCGTTGAGACTGCTAGTATAAAGCGAAGGAGGAAAAGCGAAGCCTTTCAGAGTTTGGTGAGAACTTCCCAGATGAGAAAACGTAAAGCTTGAAGGAAAAGAGAAGGAACTCATTTGTGTAGACACCTCCTGATCCTCAAACAAGCACTGGTTCAGCATAGTTTGTGATGTTGCTGACATATATCTCTCTAATTAATCTCTGTGTCTGGAAGTCAAAGGTTTAGAGGAAGCAGTTTTGGTTCCTTTCTGCTTAGGGTTTGATCCGTAGACGGTCATAAAAGCAAGCTTCCTAGTTTGAAAAAGCTCCAAGTAAGGAATTTCAATCTCAAACTGTCAAGAAGAAGAGGAAGAGGAAGAGGAAGAGGAAGAGAATCCAACATCCCTTACTTGGTCACCAACCACTTTCTCTTTTTAACCCTATCCCTTTAACATCTACATCCGCTTTAGTAAGTGAAAGGGTATATATTCTATGTTATGCTTCACAGAACTTCATCGGTATAGAAATTGACAGATAGATAGAGACAGAAAAGATCATCGGATCAGTTTTATGGTGTCTTATTCTGTCTAATAAATCTTAGTCATTTATTTATATGAGTCCCACGTTTATTTATACGGGATCCATACGGAACTCATATAAATAAATGACTGAGATTCATAAAACAGAATAAGATATTATAAAACTGGAAAGAAGATCTGGACTCGGATAGAGAGAAACAAAAAAACATAGGAGAATGTGAGTATATGTCTTTGGACTTTGATTTATGTGTTATAAAGTCGAATGGCTTTTTAACAAATCCAACTCAAGTTAGGTTCTAACTTTTTAATTGATTTGGTGTAACACAAGCTACTGTTTTTTACTCAAAAGCATGGAATTTTTGTGTCCTCAAAGTCGTTATCTTTTGTTATATATGGAAGTCAACATTAGACGACAAAATGTTGAAAAGTATTTTTTAATAATTTGGAATTTATTATTTTTATATGCATGCAAAATCAATTTCTAGATATATATATATATATAATAATTAAAAAATTATATAATTTTGAGTAAATTATATACTTAATTCAATCGATGTTTATAAATTTAACGTATTTTTACCTCTTATTTATCAAGAAACAATTCTTCAATTACTACTATAATTCAAAATTTTAAATTAGTAAATACATAAAATAGATTTTATTAGTTAAATTAAAAAAAGTTTTATTATTTTATCTAATTTAATGTGAAAATTATTTTAAAAACATCTAATAATTAAATTTAATGTAAGGAAGAAAATGAGATTATGCTTGTTTAATAAAAAATATAATTTAAAATTTATCAGACTAGGAATTCTTTTTTTTAATATCTACGTCAAATTAATCTTTTTTTTTCCTAAAATCAGGCCTAAGTTAGAAACTAAAATGCAATATTAAGCATGAGCTTATATACTTATGATTTGTAAATTGAGTTTCAGAAGTTTATAAGTATAGTCACGAGTGTAAGTTTCAATAATAACTTGTAATTTAATTATACCAACGTACTCTTTTCATAATACTCTTATCTTGTGAAAATAGATCAATAAAAAGAATTTATAAGCAACTAACAAATATATAATATTTTTATTTAATTAAAAATTAAATATTCAGTTCGTTACTATATCATTAGTATTAAAATAAAATAAGTTTTATAAAATTTATTTGCTTAAAACAACTTATTTAAAATTAAAATCTAAGAATTTTATTATTAAAAAACTTGTGGATGATATGATTCAACTAATACTCATATATCATACTATTTCAAAAACTAATCTTTTAAAAAAATCGAACAGGGAGTTAAACCGGTAAGATAAAAATTTTAAGGTTTAATTGGTATTAAACTGTCAAAAAAATCAGTTAAAAATTAAATAAAATTTTAAATTATGATTATAAAATAAATAAAAATTAATTAATTTATATATTGTTCGGTTAATTAATAAATTAATAAATATTAAAATATAAGTTTTTTTTTAGTCTTTCTTTACCTTTACCTCTTTTGGGGTTTTCTCTTGGGAGCCTAAAAGAAAGAAATGTCATTGGCAGGAGCAATGATGATGAATCTTGGGTGCATATCTTTCAATCTGCACCAGTGGGGCGAAAGAGGCCCTTATTTGACCTTTTGCAGAGGAAAAAAGCTTATCACCTTTTTCATTTGTCACTTTTAATTATACAACGACAAGTCTACAACTATGAATAGTTTATTACAAGCCTCTCCATATACTCCTTTGAACCCACACATCACTTCACAAATTCCAAACCAATCTCTATATGTTGCTATCATCTAAAAAAAAATTGACATTTTTTTTATAAAAGAGGATCTTTTACTTTTGAATATATATTAAAATTTAAGTTATAAATACATTAATTAATTAGAAATTATTGTTTAGATGTTCATTGAATAAGTTAACAAAAATTTGTAAATTACTTAAGTCATTTACTTAAACAACTTTCGGCCTGCATATTATTAGATCTCTCTAAATTTCTCATTCTAATAAGATTCTTATTAAGTGATATTGTTATTAAAAAGTTATTTATTGAATTACTTATAAATATATATTAAATAAATTATTTAGTATTCATAAATTGCATGTTGTAAATAAATCACTTAATAAATTAGTAATTTCAAAGTTAAATATAAATTTATTTTTTATTTATTTTATTTTTATAAGTTTGCATATTTTTATTTTTAACTGTATCGTATTTCTAATTTGCCATTCTTTTTCTAAATCACTAAAATAAAAAGGTAATTTCCTAATTACAACTCTAATTTGTAACTTTTAAATTAGGAAATACATAAAAGACAACCTCAATTAATTCAACCATTTAAATTGCTCTCTTTTTTTTTGTTAAATCACTCGGTACTTGGCATTACATGGGCAACCGATTAATCCAATTTTGAGTTAAGTAGGACCCTTTTAGGTGACAAAGTTTTCCCTTGCGAGTTTTTAAAACGACTTTGTTCTCAAGACTCGAACTTAAACTCTTCGATAGATCTCGATTAGTAGGCTCTTTGGAACTAAAAAATGTATCATAGTAAATTCTTTTGTGGGTAATAGTATCATCGTCATGTTGTTTGCTCTATCCTGGTGATCATCGGTTAGGATTATAGATCTCTTTTTACTCCCTAATTGTGTGTTTTTACTGTACTTATCTCAATACAGTTTAACCTAAAAGATAAAATGATTATATTCATTTATCAGAAAATAATTAGCAATTGAGATGTGTTCGGTGCAATATGATTATTAAATTTCATGACATGCATGCCAACAGCTAATTGCAATCTCAAAACAATTGTTCTATGTTTAGGGTTACAATAATTATTGACTTATAATATGCAACAAAAAGTGTGATGGACCAATGGTAATTATTAACTTTATTTTAAGTTTGATTGCAAAAGTAATATATGAATTAAAAATGAAAATGTACTCAATTAAATATGATGTAACCCAAATTTAAACTATTTGATATGATATTATTTTAAAATTAAGATAAATTTCTAAAATTTAAATTCAATTAATTCGAATAATTAATTTATTAACTTTGAAACTGATCAAATAAAGATTATCATTTTTATTATGAATAATATAGATTTTAAATTATCTATTATAATATTATTTTAAAGTAGAATTGAGTTGGAAAAATCTAAATTTAATACAAAATCTTTTTAATTCAAATTTAACTAAAAGATTCAAGTAGAAATTATCATTTTTAATGTAACCTCGCTCATTTTTTGGGAATATTAAAATTTTATAATTCGAATATTCCTACTTCAATTTTATTAATTTCTTTATTTGTTTATATATAAATAAAATAGAGTCACTTTAAAATTGGTGAAAAAGAACTTTACCGTCAGAAAAAAAGGAATGCGTTATGCGTTGGTATAGCGTGGCCATGATGTCACAGCAGTACGTATAATTGGTAATAATGTCTTCCATCAGCTACAGTTGCTATTATCATTTTCTTTTAGTTTAAATGTTATTTTATATTTATACTTTGGGCCCCTAAAGGGTAAGGTCACCTTCATCATTTCATTTTGTCTCTATGTTTATAGGTATAGGTGGCCATAATGCCACTTTGATTTTCTTCCCATTTCCCCACCTCTGATTTGTCTCTATTATTATCTTAACAGATTATTTGTTCCCGTAATTGTTTTAAAACTCGAACCAGACATTGAATCGGAAACTTTACTGATCATCAGTTTGATTGGTTCGATCGGTTCAACCATCAGTTAAATTGATATGACTTTATAATTATGTAATAACTATATTTAATTATATATGGTTTGAGTCGGAACCCTCACCGGTCAGGTATTGTCCCCTTTAGTGCGCATGAGCCCTTTAAGAAACTCTATTCTCTTGTGGGAGCTTATGAGAGTCAAACCCAGGACCTCAGGGTTTTGGTGTGCTCTTGGCACACGCCTCTCACCACTTGGACTGCTCATGCCACCAAAGGAGACAATACTTGACCGGTGTGGGTCCCGGCCCAAACCAAAAACCCAAGTGATAAGAGGCGTCCACCAAGAGTGAACCAAATCTCTGAGGTCCTGGGTTCGACTCCCGTAAGCCCCCATGAGAGGATAGGGTTTCCTAAAGGGCTCATGCGCACCAAAGGGGACAATACCTGATCAGTGAGAGTCCCGACCCAAACCAATATATAATATTAATAATATTAAAAAATACAAAAATATACCAAAAAATATAAATAAACAAAATAAAATAAAAAATAAAAATTTATTGAACCAGTGGTCGGACCGATCGAATCGGATCGGTTTGACCGATCAATTGACCGGTTATGACCGATTCTCACTGGTTTAATTGAGAACCAATTTTTAAGGGTAAACCGGATCGGATAGCCAACCGATCACCGATCGAACCAGTCAAACTGGTCAGTCCGGTCCGATTTTTAAAACTATGGTTCTCATTATTCCGTTCTAATTCTATTTATAAAAATTTATTAATTTAATAAATAGAACTTATAAAAATTGAATTACTCGGATCGTATTAAAATAAATAATATATTAAAATTAGGAACAGAAGATCTTGTGCGATTATTACTATTAGGTTTGCTCGTACTCATCCGATTCATACAAAAATGATATTATTTAATCATATTTAAAAATAAAATTATCTTAATCTTTTTATATAAAATTAAAATGATAATATTTTAAAGAGAGTTCAAGTTGTTCCGACTAACTAACTATTTATACTCAAATTCGACTCAAATTTTAATAAATTAAACTTAATCCTTTAATTTCTGATTGACTAAAATTTGAATTTGTTAAGCCTAATTAGTAATTATTTCTCTTTTTGGTAAAATAAAATATACCAATAATAGGCTTCATCAGTATATGATCTCTAAATTTAGGTACTTGTTACAATTGATTCTCATATTGTATAAAATTGTAATTAATTGCTTAAATTTGATGGATAACAGAGACAATCCAAATCTTTTTATCAATTTGAAATTGTAAGTTAAGCTAGATTGTTTTCAATATATGTGAAATGAATTCCACCAAAGTAATGTGGAGTTTGAATTAAGAGTTTTAACCCATTATTGAAAACGTGGTTAAGTGTTCAAATCATTATGCAATGTTC
Source organism: Erythroxylum tenue (assembly GCA_027568955.1). Taxonomy (NCBI): domain Eukaryota; kingdom Viridiplantae; phylum Streptophyta; class Magnoliopsida; order Malpighiales; family Erythroxylaceae; genus Erythroxylum; species Erythroxylum tenue. Next base: position 28,762,044 of record JAOSBM010000204.1, read on the forward strand.
TTAATTAATAAATTTAATTCAAAAATCAATTAGTTAAAAATTATTATTATTATTTAATTTATTTATAAAATTATATAAGATATTAAAGTCTTTTCTTAAACTTTTAATATTATCATGAAAACTCAATTTAAACTAAAAATATGTTAACTTGTCTTTTCACCTATATTGAACAAAAATTATGTTTTAAACATTATTTGTAATACGTAATATTTAAATTAGTTTGATAACAATTCTAATATGAATTTAGGAGAATTATATATTTGAAAATAATTAATTATATTTATAAATTTTATCTTTTTATTTTTAGATCTCATCATCATCGTCAATATTCAGTTGGAGTCCTGCTCAGACGCAAGTCTGAAGAGGTTCAATAGCCCAACCTTATCTTTACTTAATAAAAATATTATTTTCGATAGACCTACATATTATTTTCAAATCTCATATATTTCAAGTAAATCAAAATAAAATAATAAGAATAACAAATTTTTCTGGTTCAATCGAGTTAACAAATTATGCCCAGTTTGATTGAATTTTATGTTAAATTTAAATCTAAAAATAGACCTAAAACTCAAATTTAACATTGTAAAGTCTCTCCTTAACATAATATTGTTTTAGTTTGTAAGTTTAAAAAATTCTGAATTACATAGATCTTGTCTTAAACCTAATAAAGATCTTTGTCTATTGCCACACTTACAAAATGAGATTAATTTATTTGTGTCTGTTTTTTTGTGTCACCCTGTAATTTTCTTTATTTATCCATTTATTAATGAATCGATCAAGATGGATATAGGGTGACACATGAAAATAGGCACAATCACCCTGTGCCTCGTACAAAATATAAATAGCTAATAATACTAATTGAATTTTCAGGAAATTTTTTTTTTGAAAAAGAAAATAGTATGATTAAAAACGACGAGAATAAATCTCAAATAATACATCGAGCAGATCAACCCATAGACGGAACCTGTCATGACGAATAGAGTTACGCGCTAGCAGGTGGGCACACCTATTCTCTTGACGTTTAATCCAAAAAACTTGAATATTCAACTTAGAAATAAGAATGACCTTACAATCAGACACTAACAAACTAAAAGTAGAATTATCTATCACACGAAGGAATTTAACACAGAAAAAAAAGAGAGAAAATAACACTTATTGGAGACACATAACACGACGAGTATCAACACATAAAATTATCTGAATGTGTGGGTGAGATTAGCCGAAACAGGAATAGAATTGGGTAAGTAGGGCAGAAAATATGTTGTCAGATATCAATGGTTATCAAATCATCTTTAAACTGTGCATAATGATTACCCCACGCTTCTCTCTCTTTTTCATTCATTCTTTCTCTGCCTTGCTGACCTGTGTTGTGTATCCGAGGAGTGTAGATTCCTATATGCTTCAACTTTGTCCATTACATTCCCTGTAGTTCCTGAACAACAGAGACCTCTCACTTCCATGGCCAAACCGAAACACACCAGTTAAGAAACACTTTCCAAGTAGACGTTACTAATTCTCAGTAGATTTATGCTTGTTACCCGAATTTAAAGTAATATGATGGCTAAATTAAACTATTAAAGTATATTAAAAATTTATTAACAAACGAGAGAGATTTCATGGAGAAGGATACAGGTAAACTATAACCGAACTGATATCAGAAAACAAGTTGGTTGGCTTCAGACATCCTGGGAGAGGGAGAGAGAGTTACATTATCGAAGACATTCTTTTTCTCCTCCTTAAACAAAAAGGCACATCACATCATAAAGAGAATCATGGTCGTGCCGGAACTGAAAAACAAATTTGAGGAGGGAATCTGGGAAGAGATTTGAGGTGGTCTCGGGCGAGGAAAAGGACTGGATATGATAGGGTTTGGTGCGTGTGTCAGGTTCAGGACAGGCTCCTCATCATCAGGTGGGTTTCAGGATATGAATACATCAGAGAGAGATAGCTGACATGCGTGAAGTGCACCACTAACCTGACCTGAAGCGGACATATGTACATGTAATGGAAGTAATGTATAACATGGGTATGTCGTACTTGTGTCTTTCTGATGAAACTGGTGCCGCGTGGGTTCAGACTGTACCATTCCAATGTACTCTTTCTGCTTCAACAAGACTGCATTACCAGCTAGGTTTATCTTTTTTTCTATGCAAACTTGTGCAGTCTCGCTTGCTATTACGTCCATATTTCTTATGCCTTTTTCAGGTTAAAGTTTTTATGTAGGGAGGGCGATGGTCGAGTCACAAAACGGTCCAAACTCAGTTCGATGTTTAGTTGAATTTGGAAGCAATATCTTTTTGATGTTAATTTTTTTAAATTTACATATTAAAATGAAATGATTTTAGAATTTTTAAAAAACAATATTATTTTATGTCGAGTATATCATATTAAAGTGAAAAGTAATTTTAAAAGCATAGAAAAGTAATTTGTAAACATTCGTTATATCAAATATATTATTTGACTGCAAATTATTAATAAATTAAATAATTTATTTAAAATATATAATTTACATATTATTATGTACATATATCTAATGATTTATTTGAGAATAAAAATGTGGGAAAAATTAAAAATGTATATCAAAGTGCTTTATATTTATTTTTCATTGAATTTTATTAATTATATAATATATCCTCATGTTTTTATGGTAGAGAAAACACGCCATACAAACAAATATATTTTATTTTGTTTTTCTTAATAAAATTAAATTTATGACATATGTTTATTGTAGAATAGTGATGAAAAAATCCATGATTATATTTACTTTTTGCTTAATTAATGGTTTGGTGACTCTAGTGAGTTTGTTCCTCGTATTAATTTTATAAGATTGAAGATTTTTTAAAAAGGGAAATGTTGCATTTATATTTTAATTTTCTAGATTTGGCATTAGTTTACGGCCATGTCCAATTACAAAGAGTTAATTGAAAAACCAAGTGATGTTAACAATGAGTTAGACTCGACCTTATTCTAAAGCTCGACTAGGCTTGAGACTCCAAGTTTGATGAGCTGAATTTCGATTGAGCCCGATTAAATTTAATCTTTTTTATTTTTTAAAAATCAAAATAAAATCATTTTATGTAAAAATTTCAAGCTTCGGATCAGGTCAGGTCGTATAGCTCGAGCTCAAGCCTAGCTTAGAGCCCAAATTTTTTTAACTGTTGACTTCGAGACTGACCAAATTGAACTGGACTTTTCTTGTCACACCTAAAATAGAGATATATGGGATCAATTCGGCCTTAAATTAAGTTAATAAAACTAATAATTGATTTAAAGTTGTTACATGTATTTAAGAGTTTATTTAATACATATTTAAGAATAAATAACTTTGAATTTTGCATTATAGGAGAAAAAAAAGAGCAACTTAACACTTTAACTTATTTGATTTTCTAATTAATTAGTTCACAATATGTTGAGATGATTAACTATCAATTGTAAAGTCACAAAAAAATGATTGGGGGCAACAAGAAATCAACTCTCCAACTCTTTTTCCTTTAGGTTTATAGACATGATTAGGGTTTTTGTATTTGATTATGATTTGGGAGGGCCTACCTTAAGTTGAGGACTTAAAAGTCTGTGTCATTATTACCAATGTTTGCCATTACAACTTACCATACTCTAAGTTTTCTAACAATGTAATTATATTTGATATAATAAGGTTTTGACATTAACACATGTAATCCAAAACCATGACATTTTGTGACTAAAAGTGACTCATGTGATATACATAGTACTAAACTAGTTTCTCTGCCTAGGATACTTCAAGTTTTCAGCAACTAGTCCAAGTGGTTTGCACTCATTTAGACTATGGTAGGTTTACTTTTTTTTGTTATTGTCAAGTAAGTCAATAATTAATAATTTGTAAATTACGTATTTTAAACATTTTAAATAAATTATTTAATGAATCAATAATATAAAGTTAAATGTTTGATTTTGCTTCAATTTTTACAATTTATAAATTATGTTTTTTAAATAAATTATTTGATATGTCAATAATATAAAATAAATGTTTGATTCAATTTAAGTAGCATTTGTAAGTCGACATGTATTCACTCACGCTCAATCATTATTTTTAAGATTCTGATGACAATAAGCCAACCTATAAACCTAGATTTAGATGTTTTTAATTGAGCTCAGACTCAAAGTATGAGTTTGAGTAACGCAAACTCATACTCAATTAAAAAAATATTATTTTATACTTTTTCATTTTAAACAAAATTATTTTAAAAAATTGACGGATAATCTATATCGTCGTCACCGTTAAAGATGAAGACATGCTTGTGTTACAGGTAAAATGATATTGTTTGAATAAAATAATGTTGTTTTACTCTAATAGGTTGGAGTTAAATGAATTTTCTCAAACTCAAGCCTATCAATTTGAATTCGATATATTAATTTCAAATAAAATTAAATTAATTTGAAATTATTATATTTATCAATTGTAATTTCAAATTTTAACCATTTAAATTGAAAAGTTACCATAAATTTTAGTTTTACTATTTGAACCGCGCTAAGGGTAGATTAAAAATGGAAATACTTATGAATTATTTGATTTTTTTAATTTCAAGAAATGCCCATTTCATAATTCTTATTCACCTCTTAATATTTGTTTTGTTGAAAAATAAAAAAGGTAAGAAGTGCAATGCAATGCATTATCATTCACCATTCATATATTCTTTGCTCTCACGAAACCTAAACGGATAGTTGTACTTATGACTTACTTGAAAAGTAGTATTCAAATCATGTTAGAGACGTTTTGGGTTATATTGATGAAGTAGTTCACAAAAAGAAGTTGTTTTTACACCAAACCTATAATTACATACCTTAAATTTGGTCTCTTTGGGCCAAAATATGACATAACTAAGTGAAATAAAAAATATAGAATAAATTAAAATATTTACATAAAGTATGTCTCGATTAGATTTTAATTTGATCATAAATTTAGACAATATTGATTTAATTCCGATGAGGCATTGATTAAATCACACAATTTTATACTCTATCTAATCTGATTTATTGTCATTTTTATAAATACTCAAACAAAATAGAAAAGAATGCAAGAAATATAAGAAATCTTAAAAACATCTCCGTAAAATTAAAAAAATTCTTTCTAATCTTCAATTTTTCAAAAGACCCATTTTTTTTAAATTTCTGATTAAAAAAAACAACGAATCATATGTAGGATGAATTTAAAAGTAGATCAATCAAATGCTATTTAAATAATGATTCAGCGTACTTCTTAAACTCAAACTAAAATAATTAAATCCGACATAAGCTGATAATTTATTATAATTATTCATACAACTCATGTTTCGTTGTTATTTTTTAACCGAAATCTAAAATAAGTAAAATTTTTAGAAAATTGAAAACTAGAAGGGATTTTTTTAGAATTTTAAAGATTTATTCCATAGAAAAATATAAAAATAAAAATATTTAATAAATTTGGTCCCAAAAGTCCAATTCAAAATGTGGGCTTCTTTTGAATAAAATTCAGGCCCATATGTCTGTGGCCCATTTAACGGGTCAATATTATAAACGCTTCGGACCGTTGGCGGTTATCACATCCCACTCCGTAACTCGGCAGGGTGCAGCGTCCGAAGTCCGAATCACTTTGGTCGTGACAGACGAATTTACCAAAAAAGCCCCTCGCTCTCTTCTTCCTCTCTTAAGACAAAGCATAGTCCAGACTCCAGACACTGCACTTTGTTTGTTTAAAAACATTCTTAAATAATTTAGCAGAGAATCTCAATTCTAGAGAGGGCGAGATTCGAACGATGGCTTCGATGTGCAGCGACGGTCTTGATTGATAAACGATTCGCTTCCTGATTTCCAGGTTGTCTCCAAGTTCTCTTTTCGTTTCTTTGGGATCTTTTTTGGGTATCGATTGGAAATTCTTTTTCCTCGATTATTGTTTTTTTTAACGTTGCCGTTCTGATTGATCATTTGCTATCGTTTTTCGTTTCATTTTCTGTGTTGGTGTTATCTAGCTATCAGGCTCGGCTGCCTTTGTTGTTTGAGTTTACTGTCTTTTTGTTAGTTATGTTGTCTTGTTAATTGAGGTAGGAATTGGTTGCTATGGAACTGAAGATTGGAAAGGGAAAATTATGGGTTGCATGATGGAATTTTATGATCGTATAACAAGGAAAAGGAAGAAAGAAATGGAATTTCAAGTGTCGGGTTAGCTGATAGCTCATAAGATTAATGGTGGCAGTAATTTATCAAATAGATGAAGGTTTTTACCTATTTGTCGGGTCAATGATTGCACTATTTTAGGTTCATATTGTCTGCTAAATTGCTAATACATTTCTTTGGAAATAATATGGTGGAATAAGTAAATAGGGCTGCTTAATTTATTCAGTTTGTGAGATTAGGCACATTGCTGATGAAAGATAAGCTATGGCAACGTGAGAGAAGTTAAAACCAAGTTGAAAGATTGTCAATTACCTCTCATATGCTTAAAAGACTTGATACGCTATCTTGCAAAGGTTTGTAGTGTTCTTAAAAACTACATGAAGAAATTTGATGACACTGTTGAGATTTGTTGCTCCTATGACTTGTCAATTGTTAACTATAACCAACTCATCTTAAGCTTTTTCTGTGTTAATATTCTAGTGCTTATCTTGCGTAATGGCACCTCGACTTCTTGTTTGATCTGATGGTAATGAAGATTTCACATAAATTACCCTGTGGTGTCATTTTGGTGGAAGGGAATAATTGGAGCTTCTTATCTCCATCAATACTTTATCACATGCTTATGCTGTAGATGGTAATAGCAAGTTCTCTGTGTTGAACTTAAGATTGGCATATATTCTCCACCTAAAAGTAAATACAGTGCTTGCCACATGTTGCTTAGAATCTTGAGTCTGGTTATCATTCTGGTTTAATGTCCCGTCTTTCCTTTTGGTTTGACTTGTATAGGATCAATGGATTTTGCGATTGCTGGTGAGGATCTTCCTCTATTACGGTTGCACAGATGGGCTCCCTCTCAATTCCAATTTAACCTGTCAGAATTTCGTGAGGCTTTTATTTCTCCTACGAAAGAGTTGCTATTGTTACTCTCATACCAATGTGAAGCACTGCTGCTACCTTTGGTTTCAGGTTAGTATTTATATTGCCCTTATCTCATTATGTTCTCATCTTGTATAATTAAATGACTTGCTGAGCTTGTGCTTTGATGTGCTTATATATGATTATTTCTGAGCTTATGTGATAATTCAATCTTTTTGTTTTGTCAATATGTACCTTTTCATTATTATTTGATTGCCTGTGTTTGACATTCATTCTTTTCATTCTTTTTTCTTTAATCTCAGAAGCGGAGTCTGTAAATGGTGATGTATTTGGGCGTTGCAGTAATAGTTCCGAAAACCAATCTTCCGGTGCTATATGTGAACAGGTGTTGGTGGAAGCTACTAACTCAGATTCAAAGGATGGTTCCCCCTGCACTTCTGCATCAGTAGTGGATTTTGATAATGGTTTTTCTTGTGAACATGAAAAACCATGTCATTCTTTTATTAGCAACGTAAACTCACTGGCCTGGGGTGTTTGTGGGGACACCTATGACCAACATAATGACCCTGCATATAGGCAGCTTCTCTTCATATCTAATGGCCATGGTGTTACAGTGCATGCCTTCCTTGAACCTGATAAAACAAATTCGTCAACACATTCTACATTAGGGGCTCAGTTTGTACAAGGGAAGTGGGTGGATTGGGGCCCTTCCTCTGAATCAGCTGAACGTATGACGATGCAGGAAGCCTGTGACCAGTTTTCTGATATGTCTGGTAATGATGTTGAGGCGAATGGGAATAGAGAATTTCTACAAAGTATTCGTAAAGGAACGGCAGTTAAAGAATTGCCTAGGGATTTTTCTTCAAAAAGGTGGTTGCATTCTTTCTTCACCAAAGCAGAAACTGTACAATCTGATGGTAGAATTTGGACTAGGTTTCCTGAAAAACAATATTTTCCTTCCTCTGCAAAGGTAGTTTCATTTAGCCTTTTTGACACCAATCTGCCAGTTATGTACTTCCTTTCTTGTGGCAATTCAAATAAGGAGAATTGCAGTAAAAATCTGTTGGATGCAGGGGGTGATTCTATGAAAAATAATCCAAACTGTTTGTGTGGTGATTTTTGTGTTGATTCATACAGATGTTCAAGAGTGTTCTCAAGCAATTCATATTGCCTAATAGGATTTGTTTTAACATTAGTGGACTCTTCTTCTATTAATTCTACGGACAAGGATGGGAGAAGCAAGGTTAAATATCTAATTGTTGTGGCTAGGTTACGCAGTTATGGAATCCAATGGGTTTCTTTGGTGAAGCTTGAGGATATTGTAAATCAGGATTCTGTGTCACATTGGGTAGATTTTTGCTTTTCTGATAACCTCCTTGTTTGCCTAAATGCATCTGGAGTAATTAATTTTTACTGTACAAAATCTGGCAATTTTGTTTCACATGTAAATATTCTAGAGGCTTGTGGAGTAAACCCCCACACAGGTCTGCGGCAACAAGAGATGGTTCCTGTATCTCCCGATAGCCATATTACGGAAGCAAATGAAATTCATGATCAGGAAACTTCTCTTATTGGCAAATTCTTCCATAAAAGGAACTTTAGGAAGTTGCTTGTTGCTTCACATAATTCTTTGTTAGCTGCAGTTGATGATTGTGGTGTAATATATACCTTGTTTGCTGATGATTATTTGCCAGAAGATTACTATCCATGTGAGAAATGGTTTTCGAATACTCGGTATTTAGGGCTTGGAACATTGATTGGTTGGAAAATTGGTGGTTCTGACATTGGCCACCAAAGTGTATTTCCAAATAAACCATCTGTTAGACATTTGGGTGCCCCCATATGGGATTATGGTAATTGTAATGTGCGTCAGGCAGCCAATATTCATGGAAGAGATGACAGGGATGACTTGAGCTTCTCTCGTTTATCTACCGCATCGAGAATAACAACTGATAGATTTCATGAATCTGGGGTAAATTTGCAATTCATGCGAAATGTTTTTATTCCGACTGAGAGATTGACTGAGGATGACTGTGTTTGTCTTTCACCTCTTGGCATCACTTGTTTCATTAAGAAGCACACTGATAATAAAAAAACTAGTCAGATTGTTCATTTTAAGCTGCACAAAGATTCAACAGTTCATGATGACAGATATTTGAATCCCACCCGCGAAGACTTCTGTCTTGGAGGAAAGGAAGATTGGTCTTTTGGTGAAGTAATTGGTTGCACTTTCCAGGGGTGTCTGTATCTAGTTTTGGAAGATGGTCTTTCAGTTATTCTTCCATCCATATCTACTTCTTCAAATTTTCTTCCCGTTGAGACGATTGGATATCGTCAGCACATTAATTATGAAGGTGTAAAGTGGCAACTAGAAGCAATTCTGGATGTAAATGAGTTGAAAAAACCATTCTGTCCTTGGAAAGTTGAACTTTTGGATCGAGTTCTTATATATGAAGGGGCAGAAGGAGCAGACTGGTTGTCGTTGCAGAATGGTAAGAGGAATCGTCTGTCAGTTGTTGCCTAGCTTGTAATATTTCCATTGTTTCTGTGTCTAGTGGTTTCTTTTCCATTATGATGTATTAGTTGTTGCTCCTGTATCTGCATTACCTTTCCAAAGTTCTAGCTACATGCATATTTTCTATCGTACTTCTTGTATTTTTTTTAAGATAAAATTTTTAAAAACTGTTTCTTTTTCATGTTTGTTAATCAGGGAAAAGGTTATTTTTGAATAAAGATATAGGGAAAGGAGATTGATTTGGGGTGGTAATTAGTGATGTGGACTTTCAGATTTTGCCAATTATGATATCACATGCTTTATGCAATAATTTACTGATTTCTTGAGTTGATAACATATTCAATGTTTTTGAATGTAAGCCTAGTGTTTGCTAGGTTGTTGTGTCAAGATGTGACAATTTTGAGGAATCTGATGACTCTTATCATAAGATGACTTTGCTGAGGTGCACAGCCACATTTTTCCCTTACGGAATACCTTGTTATTGCCTGAGCTAGGGATGCAAGATGCAAGCTCGGAATCTGCTGTCATTTCTATGGTTAGACGTAGATGGTATCAATCCCAATCCTCTCAGAGGGAGACATTAACATTGTAGAGACAATGAAAATTACATATGTAACATTTGTCTATTTTGTTGTTTGCAAGTTTTACATCATTAGATGAATTGAACGTTGAGGGTCACCTTATATATTACTAGTATTGGGGATGATCCAGAAGACTCCACAAATTGGGATATTACTTTACCTATGATTAAGCATAGTACACTAAAATTTTGGAAGTCCCAACTTATATTCAAAGAGCCACAAATCATTCATTGAACTATTGTCTTATTGCTTCTATATAATTTCTCCAATTGTGTGCTGGATTGATTCATTTTTTCTTGTTGTTTAGCTGTTGTTGGAAGATGTGGAATTTTTTATATAAATATATTGCTGCACTTTGTTCTGACCACATGTAAATTGTTATCATGTCAGGATGGGACTTGAAAATTTCTAGATTGCGTCGGCTACAATTGGCATTGGATTACCTAAAATTTGATGAAATTGAGCAGTAAGGATCTTGTGGTCTTTGTAATTTTCCATTATTTCTCTATTTTGACACAATTTATCATCCATATTTTTGGTACACAATTGTAATTGAGAGGTTGATCCTACGGTGTGTGTCCGAGTTTTGATAAATGCATGTGCAAAGATGTGGTTGTTGCATATGAGTTGTACATGAACGTGCATATATATGTAGATATATATACTCATGTCTTTTTTGGATATTGTCGGTTTGTAATTATACTGGATGGTGGTTGTTGTGAAAGTTGCAAAATTATAAGCATAACTGTTGAGTTGTGTTGGAAACTTGGGCATAATCAACACTCAAATGCTCATCAATTTCTAAAAAAATAAATGAAGTATTTCCCTATGGTATGCATATGCTGAGGGAGAATGTCCAAAGCTCAGTGGAGCATGCAGTTTTTCCTACTTTGTTGGGAACATGATTCTCTTAGTTGAGTCCAAGTTTTGGTGGGTTCTTATGGAAATGCGGTTATTCTTGATTAAAAAGTGTGTCCTTATACCCAAAAATGGAAAAGATATCCATTAAATACCCTCAGGTAAGTACATATATGATAAAATATCACTATTCCAGAACTATGCGTACATTGATGTTAGTTGCAAATTGATGATTTAATTTTTACTGTATTTGCTGATATTTTTATGTTTTCTTAATCAGTTGCTTTTGTTTACCTATAATTATTTGACTGCAGCCATTACATGGACTTTCCTTTGAAACTGCAATGATAATTGCTAAATTTTACTCCCTCCATCTCTCACTTTATGGCACTAAGTAATTCTTTCCTTATTTTCTTTGTCTTCTTTTCTTCTCCCATTTTATTTTCTGTGTATTAACTTAAAAAAATGCCAATATCGTCTACTAATTAACATTGGAAGTATCAGTGTAACCTTTTATCTGTGTCAAAATCTTTGATTTATCAGTCCATTTTGTTAATATTATCAAACAATCTGGAATATAGAAATCCTATAATTTGAAGATTTTTTTTCAGTTGTGGAGATTCCATAAATTGTTTGTGTTTTGACAGTTCAATCTAGATGAACTAAGAAAGCTGACAAATTAATAAAATAAAAGCAAGTGAAGTTCATTAATTTGTCAAAATCTTAACAGACTTTATGACGGATTCAGAAGTATATTTTCTCAAGCTAGTGATTCCATGATCTTGTGCTTGTTACCAATTACATCATGTAACTTTCCAGTCTCTTTTTAAATTGATTCAGAGCCATTCATGAAGAAGATGGTTTTGCTTAGTATGAATAATAGTAAACATGATCACCTTGCAGAGCTTCTTTTTTGGGTTTTCAATATCCATGTGCAGCATCTATTCGATTCTGCTTTTATGTTGCTTTAAGACATTGACTTATTTATTGCCTATAGTTGGTTAAGTTGCTGACCAGAGGAAACTTTTTTCTGTGGTGGCTTTAACAGTTCTCTTGAAATGCTTGTGGATGTGAATTTGGCCGAAGAAGGCATTTTGAGATTGCTTTTTGCTGCAGTATATCTGATGGTCCATAGAAATGGCACTGATAATGAGGTTTCTGCTGCATCAAGGTAAAACTTGTTTTAAATTGATTCGTTTCATGTTTATATACTTTTGATCTCATTATCTCTTATTACTCTATCTCCCCTCCCCTATCCTGCTCTCCTCCCTCTCAAGCAACTCTCAATATGTAATATTTTTTTAATCCCAAATCCAGTTTTTATTTTGTACGCATCACAAAATAGAGAGAAATCTTTTCTCTAGTTTTGTATCAGTTGTTGATCTCAAATATAAGTTTGCTTTTATCATGTGAAGAAATTACATATATGCGAATCATAGAAGAATTGTTAATGATATATATGTCGTCTTTCTTGTCGTGAAGATGATGTCTGATACTTGTGAGTGTTGTTTGCTTGACTCTTTCAGCCAAAAGGTTGAGTATTTTTCACGTATTTTCCAACTGTCAGTTGTAGGGTTAACAGTTCTTCTGAGGGATATTGTGTTTTTTTTTTCACATTTGAAGTCTGCTTTGTATGCTGATAGCAAGTTCTTCTCTGTAGCTGCTTGAACTTGCACTGCTGAAGTGTGTAGTATAGTTGCATCCTGATAATTAGAACTTTTTAAGTTGGGAAAGTTTCTTTAGTTGCTATTTTCTCAGTCTAATTAGAGAAGTTGACAGTAGCAGTCTAAATTTGATTATACTAGTCTGTTGTTCTTTGTATAGCTGTTCATTCACCACCTGATTCTTCCTCTTTCAATTATCTTTATTAATGCTGCACCAACTTGGTCTGGGTAGATAATTCAAGAATCTTACTTTGCTGATGAAAAAAAATCCCACTTTATCTTGGCGGAAGCAATAAATAGTTTTTGTTCGAGAAAATGTTTAGAAGTGGGATTTTTTCATTCACCAATTTTTGTTTCTTTACCAATTTCTCATCATGTTTCCTGTTTTTCAGGCTTCTTGGATTGGCAACATGCTTTGCAACCCAAATGATTCGTAAATATGGGATACTACAGCGTAAGAAAAGGTTTTACCCATTTCAAGGACCTAAAAGAATTGAATTGCTTTCTCTTCCACCGAATTTTCCATGTAAAGTAGAGACTGAAATTGGGGACTCAAGAAGGATTCGTGACATGTCACATCTCCTGGAAATGATCCGAAATCTTCAATGTCGTCTCACTGCGAGATTTATGAAGCCAGGCCAAGGAATTGTATGCACCTATACTGTGTCCTTGCTGTATCCATGTTGTTAAACTTCATGCTTCTTATTTTTGCTTACTGTGATCTTTTTTATAAATGATATAGGTGGATGGTAAGGAGCCATTAAGTTTGGTGACAGCCAATCTAGAACAGGATGAATCTCAGTTTCTTCCTGCTGATAGTTTACTGTTGGAGACACAGAGCCAACAGGAATCACTGGCTTCTGTATCTTCCATGCACTTGAAAAGTCAAAAGCTTGCGTTGGTATCCAAGGAATCTCTAATTTCTGGAGCCTCTTTGGAAGCGGATGATTCAAATACATTGTCTTCACATATACCACAAGCTGGGAATCTTGAGAGAGTTTTTACCTTGGAAAATCCAAAGGAGATGATTGCAAGATGGAAATTAGACAATTTAGATCTGAAAACTGTGGTTAAAGATGCTTTACACACTGGTCGTCTCCCTTTAGCAGTCCTGCAATTGCATCTTTATCATAGAAGAGATTTAGAAACAGATAAGGAGCCTCCAGACACCTTCACTGAAGTTCGCGATATTGGAAGAACCATTGCTTATGACCTGTTTCTTAAGGTACTTTATTGATTTTTAAGATACACACAAACTCATACCATTTGCTTACTATATTTATCACCTTTGACAAAAGGGTGAAACTGGACTTGCCATATCAACACTGCAAAGGCTTGGAGAGGATATTGAGGCCTGCCTTAGGCAGTTATTATTTGGCACAGTAAGAAGACATCTCCGAATCCAAGTTGCTGAGGAAATGAAGAGATATGGCTACCTAGGACCTTATGAGGGCAAGATTTTGGAGAGGTTATTGCTTATTGAGGTATAAGAAACTTTTAATAATTATTTCTTTTGATCATTGTGTGCCATTTGATCTCTGATTTCATATGTTTTTACTGTTATGTTTTTTTCCTGGAAAGAGGCTGTATCCTAGCAGTAGCTTCTGGAAAACTTATGTTGGCCGCCAAAAGGCATTGACAGGAGATACATTCACTAAAAAGTTACCGAATGGGTTGAAGTTGCATATTTTGCATTCACATCAACCGAATGATCTTATCATTGACTGTGGTGAGCTTGATGGAGTTGTATTAGGTTCGTGGGAAAGTATTCACGATAGTCCTCCTGATACTGATATGGATGAAGATATTGCTCATGTTGGATACTGGGTGGCAGCTGCAGTGTGGTCTAATGCCTGGGATCAGCAAACAATTGATCGTGTAAGTCTCATAGTTCACTCTTTTTTGTGTTGTAACTCTTTGAAAAGCATCAAATTGTTCTGTATTTATATTGAGGAGATATGTAGTTGGCAATGATATGGGACGCATTAGTTCCTAAGATCATCATTCAAATCATTTGCCCATGGCGGTTTTCAAATCCGTGCTTTCTTGTTTTTGGGTGGTCTATCACAGCATGGAAGGCTCCTGGATATTGGTCTTATTTGATGTGAACCTGCTTTGAAAATGGTGAAGTTCTGATATTTGCCAAATTAACTTGCCTTTATTCCATTAAAAAAAAAAGAAAATTTCCAAAATGACGTCAGTGTGCGTATTTAAACTTTTTGACATAGAAAACTTATAGTAACGGGTTATTTGGTTGAAAATATAATCGACTTGATGGATGCACAGTGGATGCAATTTTCAATTGGCCAACAGCATCATCTGGATTAAATTCTTATTTCTTTTAATTATCTCCTAATAGGTTAAGTTAGAATCCCTTCTCACCCACAACCAGCCAAAAAAAGTAGGGATCTTCCCCTCTTGAGGGTAGGAAAATCGAGGTTCCTTTCAGTTGAGGCACGAACAATGTCAAATTCTATAATAATTAGTTGAAACTCACGTTAGAAGCAAAGCTATGGACCTTTACATATGATGTTATTATATAATTTTCATTAATGTTCTTTAAGCATCCAAGAACATTATTTTATAAATATATTGTAGTCAAAGGTTGATGATTTTATATGATTTTCTTTTTGAAGTTAATTATATGCAAAGCTGGTATGTGGTATGGATATTCTCTTTTCTTTTTTAACTTGTTTTAGTTATCAAGCATTATTGATTTTTTTTCTCGACATCTTGCTGTACAGATAGTTTTAGATCAACCTTTCCTTCTAGGTGTGCATGTATTATGGGAATCTCAGTTAGAGTATTATGCATGCCACAATGACTGGGAAGAGCTTTCAAAACTTGTGGACCATATTCCAGCTTCTGTCTTGTCTAACAGAAGCCTTCAGATTGCTCTGGTTGGCTTGTCAGGTGCTCCAGGTGTTGGACTTGATAGTGATTTTAGTGAACGGAGCAATCTTATTTGCTCAATTGATGATTTTGATGTTGTCTGCATGGATGTTCCTGGTATTAAAATCTTGAAGAGTCCTGTCAGTTTGACATGTACTGTGTGGCTAAGAGTGCTCTTGGAGCAGGAGCTTGCAAAGAAATTTGTTTTCTTGAAGGAATATTGGGAAGGCACTGCAGACATAGTAACTGTTTTAGCTAGGTCAGGCTTCATAACCTCCAAATCCGATAAGATGCAAATTGAGCATTCTTCTGTTGAGAGTTCTTTGGATCTGGATGATTTTGATGGTGAAAGATCACATGTCGATGCTGTGCAAGCTTTACATAAACTGTTTGTGTATCACTGTGTGCAATATGGCTTACCAAACCTTTTGGACCTTTATCTGGATCACCACAAGCTGGGAATGGATAACAATTCACTTCATTCATTGCTGGAAGCTGCAGTAAGTTCTGTTACATTCAGTGTGTTATTCATTCCCTGTTTTTGTGTTTTCCTTTCCTGTTTACAACCAATGTCTGCATTTGCACTATCTTTTCCTATCATTTGCAGCTGTATTCTCTTAACCTATATGATGTGTAAACTAAGTCGTCTATCAGATCAAACTAGATATTCACTGGAGTATTTGATTGAATTCAGTGCATGTTTGTGTTTGTGTTCACATGTATTCAACTTATTCTGTATTTTGATGACATTGTGGGCACTGGTTCTTTATTAATTATCATTCTTACATTTGTAAAATTGACACTGCACTAATTGAATAGAGGGCAATCATGATGTCAGAGGAACTCCCTGAATCTTTTTGTCGTATCACAGTTTAAAATTATCGTATTGATTTTTCATTTGAGCTTTTGCCTGTTAATTCAACTGGTATGCCTTCCCATGTACTGGATAAATAAATCTTGTGTGAAAATATGCTAATCATTTTTTATCTTTGTTGATCATTGTATTCCTTCTTCAAAATTTCATTACTGCATTGCAAAATATATCATATATTTTTACTTGTAGAAATTCTATGAAGATTGCCTTTTTCACTAACTAGTGGTATTTTATTCAGGGAGATTGCCAATGGGCAAAGTGGTTGCTTTTTTCTAGGGTTAAGGGGTATGAATATGATGCATCATTTAGCAATGCCCGGTCAATCATGTCATGCAACATAATTCCGGAGAGCAACCTCAGTGCTCTGCGAGTCAGTGATATAATTTGTACCGTCGATGATATAGCTGAAGGAGGTGGTGAATTGGCAGCTTTAGCTACTCTTATGTATGCCCCTTGTCCAATTCAGAACTGTCTAAGTAGTGGAGGTATAAATAGGCGTGGTAGCATTTCGGCCCAGTGTACTTTGGAAAATCTTAGACCTACATTACAGCGCTTTCCCACTTTGTGGCGCACTCTTGTGGCAGCAAGATTTGGGCAAGATACAGCTTCCAATTATTTGAGACCTAAAGCAGATAATGGTTGGTTTGGAGCTCATATTCATTTGGCATACTTAACCATCAACACTAATAATAGTTCACTTCATTCTTACTTTTTTACATATGTTTGAAAATCAGCTCTGGTGGACTATCTGAATTGGCGTGACAACATCTTCTACTCTGCTGCACGCGATACTTCACTTTTGCAGATGCTGCCATGTTGGTTTCCTAAGACTGTGAGGAGGTTGATTCATCTTTACATGCAGGTTTGGTTACTTCTGCTGCTTTTCACCTTGAATTGCTCTCTGACCCTAACTTTTCTTTAATTTAAATTTTTGTTTATACAAGAGGCATGTAAAACTTTTGCTTCAAAAATTTATGTTTTGATGTTCCTGAATTCTCAGATTGTCAAAACTTTAGATATTTTTGTCGACCTGATCCCTTCAGAACAGGAAAGTTCTGTTTTTATTGTAATGCTCTGACGTGCGGTGGTTTCTCCGTAAACTGCAGGGTCCTCTTGGCTGGCAATCACTCTCAGGTCTGCCTACAGGAGACTCTTTGTTACATAGGGAGATAGATTTTTGCATTCATGCTGATGAGCAAACTGAGATAGGTGCAGTCTCCTGGGAAGCAACAATCCAGAAACATGTTCAAGATGAACTCTATGATTCTTCACTTGAGGTTTTGATTCTTTTTCTTCCAAGAACTTAGTCTGTTCCATGCTAAGTTATGAGTTCCATTAATTTGTTATTAACCAATTGATGCAATGAGAGGCGTTTTGGTGAGTTTGTGGAGATTTTTTTAAATCATTCCACTGCGCTGCTGGGATTATATTTATTAATTCCAATTAGAATTGCACAGCAGTGAGGGTAAAGATATTGTTAACTGTTTTAATTCTTCCTGGTGCGTAAGAGAGGTTAGATCAGGGACCATTGTATGGTCAAAGTAACCAGTATGCTTGTCAATAAGAAGTAAAAGATATGCCATGTCGACATTATGATTTCTTTGAGACAGATATTTATAGAACTACAATTTTTTATACTGCAAATTATGCTAATGCGATGTTAATCAGCTGGTGACTCTGGTTTTTGGAATTCCTTTTGGAACACCACAAGCAGGGATACACGTAAAAGATATCTTTAAGTTGTTTGGTTAAAGCACCTTTTACATGCTTTTTTCAAACTATGGCTGGAGGGAGAATTGCTTTAACTGAAATTATAATAAATTTCCAATATTGATATTTTCTGTGACCTCATTCCATGGCTTGGTATTTATAGCTAGGAATTTCTTTTCTCCTTTTTACCCATTATACATCTGCTACTTATTTAATGGTAGTTTTATCAGACAAGCCAGCCTTATTTCTCATTAAGTCATCGCGGTTTTATGTATGCTTAGAAGACATTTATTTTTTGTAACTACAACACTTCCGCCAAAAGAACTTTAATTATAGCAGTTCTATTCACAACAACTTCTCAACAACAATCTCAAACAGAATTTAAATTCTGGTTAGGAGTCAAATGTAATTGGTATTATTATTTTGGCTGCTGTGATAAATGGAAGTATCTTCAAATTCAGGTTTTAATGGAAGGGCCTAGTTTATGTTTGTGTATTGTTGGCTATGTAGACCTCTTAATTTATGTTTCTGTGTTCTTGGCTATGTAAACCTGTTCAATGCTTAGATACCTGTTTCTCTTCTTTTTACTTCCTATTTTCCAATTTCTATTTTTGTTTGTTGTATTTTTCATCTCTTTTTCCTTTTTGCTCAAAACCACTGTGGTTATGCTGTTTGCATAGGACAGAATTAAATTCCAATATTATCAAACATAACGATATTCCAATTCCTTGCCACATTCAGATCCCAAGGAATTCAAATGTAATTATTTTTGTCAGTATTATCTTTCTTAGGATAGAAATAAGGAGTCACTTTCTGCATTACTATCAAATTAGTAAAAAAATTGTCAAAATTTTGTGCATGAAAATTGCAATTATATATTTTTTTAGAATTGACATTGGAAATGCATTCGTATCCGAGATCCAGCATCTTTGTATAACTTGCATCGTGATTCCCTATGTCACGGCGTACAATGTTTAATCTGAGGCTTTTGTTACGTTCACTTCAGGAAAGTGGAGTTGGGATTGAGCACCATTTGCATCGTGGACGTGCATTGGCAGCTTTTAACCACATTCTTGGTGTTAGAGTTCAAAAGTTGAAATTGGAAGGAAAGTCTGGTGCTTCACATGGACAATCAAATGTTCAATCTGATGTGCAAACACTTCTTGCACCTTTAACGCAGAATGAAGAGGCTCTTCTTTCGTCTGTAAGAGATAACTTGATTATAGGCAGCTTCATGATTTATAATCTAAATATTTCATTTTGACATCTATCCACGAAATCACGATGAGTGGTGATTACTGTCTGAGTGTGGCATTAAAGATCTAGAAATGTTAACTTTTGGTAGTTTCTTCTCCAGGACTCAAACGACCTAGTAAATGCAGAATATCTTATGAATACTTCACATACTTGTGTTCTAGGAACTTGTAGGCAAATAAGGTTGACCAAAGAAGCATGGCCCTTATGGGATTAAGCAGTATGTTCTGTTGCAGCCTTTTCTGTTTCTGCTTATGTTCTCTGTAAGAGGAACCAGAAGTCTTCTGGGCAGAATGATCCTTTTGTTTGTATATGCATAGTCTGGCCTGGACATACCACTATTTTCACATAGATATAGGAGGTATACAATTCTTTTGTAATAGTCACCTTTGTAGTGACAACTTTGATTTTGAAACTTCCCCAGTTTGTTTTTCCTTTGTCTTCATTTGAAAAATCGGGTGAATGAATTATTTACATTATTTATCTGTCCCTTAGTTATTAGATGCTATTGTAGATTAGAGAAACTAAAAGGGAGAGTTGTAAATGTGGGGTGGCCGTGTCAGATTTCTAGTCTCAAGTGTCACCAACTTTTGACATTTATTCTTAAGTTCGACTAGGCTACTCATTTATCAGAATAAGAAAGTGATTGAATCTCATGTCTATCTTTTCATAAGAGAGATCTTATAAATAAAATATTCTTCTATATCTATGTGCTAATGATTTTTGAATTATTGAGCTTCATATTATTCATAACTTTTAATCGTGAGCTTTGACCTTGTGTTGGCAACTATCAACTATGGATTTGGATCTATAGATAACTTCTAAGGTACCACAGGCAGGGGGCATGGATTCATTTATCTGCCTTTTTCATAACCATCTAGCTTTTAATGTACTTTATAATAGATTTAAGACTCATTTCTCTCTCTCCAAAATTTCTTTTTTTGGTCACCCCTGTCTAAAATTTCTCAATTCAGATTCTATTCCATATAGACCAAATATAGTAAAGATGTTAAAGATTGTGGCCTCTAGTAACATTAGATGAGGATTGGAAGTAAATAATATCCAATGGTGCTTTGTATTTCATATTAGGGGTTAACTGTACTAGAATGAACAATCTAGTAAACTAAAATAGTAATTCAACTTTTCAGGTCATTCCTCTTGCTGTTACTCATTTTGAAGATTCTGTATTGGTGGCTTCTTGTGCTTTTCTCCTGGAGCTTTGTGGTTTATCTGCCAGCATGCTTCGTGTGGATGTAGCTGCCTTAAGAAGAATATCTTCTTTCTATAAGTTGAAAGAGAAAAATGATAAGTTCAGCCAATTTTCACCTAAGGGTTCTACATTCCATCTGATGTCCCATGAAGGTGACATGGTGGAATCTTTAGCTCAATCATTAGCAGATGAATATCTGCATGCAGATCGTCCAAATGATGCTAAGCTTAAGAGATCTGTGAATTCACTTACTAGCAAACAATCTTCACGTGCTTTAATGCTAATCCTACAGAATTTGGAAAAGGCTAGCCTTCCAGTGATGACGGAGGGAAACACTTGCGGATCCTGGCTGTTAACTGGTTGTGGTGATGGAACTGAATTAAGAGCCCAGCAAAAGGTTGCGAGCCAATATTGGAGTTTAGTCACAATTTATTGTCAAATGCATCAGCTTCCCCTAAGCACTAAGTATCTTGCTTTGCTAGCAAGAGATAATGATTGGGTAAGTTTCTTTGTCTATCCAGAAAGTTGTCATGTATAGAGAAGGGTTTCTGAGTTTCTGCTCTCTCTTGAATCAATGACTACATGCTCCTTGTTGTGCGTTGCACTTATATATAATCTGTGAAAAAAAGATCAAGTTGATGCTTTTGAGCTTGAGATTCGAGCATTTCACTAGATGAAGACATGCATCCGAGCTAATATTCTGATCAGTTGAGTTGAGCAAATTCAAGAACTCCAGTTTTATTTTTTCATTTACTTTTGAAGGTTGGATTTCTATCTGAGGCTCAGATTGGAGGATATCCTTTTGATTCTCTGGTGCAAATAGTAAGTGTGACGCAACCTATAATTATTTTTAGATAATCCAGAAAATTTGTTGAGTTCCACCAATGGGTATCACTTTGATGTTATATTCAGGCAAGCAGGGAGTTCAGTGATCCTCGCCTTAGAGTTCACATACTGACTGTCTTGAAAAGCATGCACTCAAAAAAGAAAGCTGGTTCAACATCAAACTCAGATATGGCAGAAAAAAGGAGTGAAACTTCCTGTGTGGATGCTAATATCATGATTCCAGCAGAGCTCTTCAAGATTTTAGCGGATTGTGAGAAGCTAAAAAATCCTGGGGAGGCCCTCCTGAAGAAAGCGAAGGAGATGTCATGGGCAATTTTGGCAGTGATTGCATCATGCTTTCCAGATGTCTCCCCATTGTCCTGTCTATCTGTTTGGTTGGAAATTACAGCAGCAAGGTGACCCAAACTCCCAAACAAAGTATTTGGTTATAAGTTGTGCTTGTCATGTTTCTAGATGCTTCCAACTTATACTCTGGCTGCTTTATTTCCATTTGTCTGGCATTGTCATATGCAAGTTAGTGAGCAATTTTTTTTTATTTATCAGTTCTGATGTGATTTACTGAACTTCCATATTCTCCATATCAATAATCAATCATAAGTAACTACTATATTTCCAGGGAAACTTCGTCCATCAAGGTGAATGACATTGCATCCCAGATTGCAGATAATGTCAGAGCAGCTGTCGAAGCCACCAATTCGCATACAGCTGATAATAGGGGATTGACATTCCATTACAATCGTCAAAATTCAAAACGTAGGCGGCTTATGGAGCCCATTTCTGGGGATTCATTGGTTTCTACTGCTGACGTTTCAAGCTTCTTTTCTGGTTCAAAAGTTCCTACAGCTCATGGTGTAGTTGGTGAAAGAGAAGGAATGCTAGACACTAGTGCACATGGTTTAAATATTGCTAGTGATCCTGGTGAAGGACCTGCTTCTCTCTCAAATATGGTGGCAGTGCTTTGTGAGCAAAAGTTGTTTCTACCTCTGTTAAGGGCCTTTGAAATGTTTTTTCCCTCTTGTTCATTGTTACCTTTCATCCGTGCACTTCAGGTCTGTGATAGTTCAAACCACCCACTTCATAAATTCATTTCTAGTTTTGTTTGGATGAGGAGCTCAAGTTTTGTAACTTTGAATTGGCTAGAAGCAGTCTATTGTGTCCCATAACTTCATGGTTAGCATGTATTCTTTTGTCCATTTTGATGTGCCTGAAGCTCATCTATTATCTCAAGTGTTTAATTTAATGCATGGTAGATTTACGTAAAGCAAATTCACTGAACTCTTACATGCAAGTCAGGAAAATTCCCTCAGGCTATGTAGTCTGATAATTGTTCTTCCACCAACTGCTTAAAAGAGTCTATTATTTGCTTTTTTGAAGGGAATATTAGAATCAACTAGCAAGTTCTGAACATTAGTTTTAAGTTAAATGGTATCTAGAAGATAATATTATAGTTGTTGTCTTCAGGGCATCTCCTTCATCTTATCCATATTTTGCAAACACTGTTCTTGTCATGTAATCAAAATGATAATTGTGGGGCTAAATAAGGATTGAAGTTCAGAATCAGATAATTTGATATTTCTGATCTGTGTTAAGTATACGCTAAAGTGTCCATATTTGAATATCTGTGCTAAAATATGTGAAGTTGGGCTTGTAATCCGGGCACTAGGAGGATATAACTGAAACTGAAAGGAACAGCAGTGTTCCCCTCTGCTAAAGTTGTATAATATTTTTACTTTCTCCACGTCATAGTTTTTTGTGTTTCTTTGCTGTCATATTTGACTTTTACCTTGTAAATTTTTGGTTGACTTTGGAGCTTGTTTGTTTGTTACCATGTCAGGCATTCTCACAAATGCGACTATCGGAAGCTTCAGCACACCTTGGTTCCTTTGCTAATGGGATAAAACCTGAACCATCTGGTCTACAGTCAAATGTAGAAAGAGAAGCGCAGACTAGAACATCATGGATATGCTCCACCGCTGTAAAAGCAGCTGACGCAATACTTTCAACTTGTCCATCTCCTTATGAAAAGAGATGCTTGCTACAACTTCTTGCCGCTACTGACTTTGGTGATGGAGGATCTGCAGCGGCACATTATCGAAGACTTTATTGGAAAATAAATTTGGCAGAGCCTTTACTTCACAAGGATGAAGTAATAAATCTTGGAGATGAGTCTCTGGATGATGCTTCACTTTTAACAGCATTGGAAAAGAATGGGCACTGGGATAAAGCACGCAACTGGGCCAGACAATTGGAGGCTAGTGGTGGACCTTGGAAATCTGCTTTTCACCATGTTACGGAAACTCAGGTCTGTATATGCCATACCAATTCCTCTGGTACCCATAAATTTTACGAAAACATTCTTAATTATCAGCTCTGTCTTCATAGACACCCATCTGCTTTCAATTTGGCATTAGATTACTTGAATTCCATCTGAATTAAAGACGATCTCGAGGTGCTATGTATGCCAATCATTCCTTAGCTGCTTATCCGTAATGGCTGATGGAGATCTCCAAGATCTTGTGGTTTATGTGTGTGCATACGTTTGTACTGATATAGCACAAAATTCTCATGATGTTTTTATATCAAAGCATTTTCAGAGATTGAGAATAATGACACTTGCTAAAGATGTCATAAGCTTAAAAGCTGTAAAGTTCTTAAAGTGAGCTTCTGATTGTAAAAATGCCACCATAAAGTAGCTTTTGCTGCTTCCCTCCTCGTAACTTAATCAATTTGTGTGATGAGTCAATAAACCAGCATAGGGACCTTATGTTTAGTAGTCCGCAAGTAGATCTGGGGACATAGACATAACATTTCCATTGAGGTGGTAGTTTTTATAGCATTAGTACTGTAAACAGTCAACCATGACATATTTTTCTTGCTCAAAATTCTTTTAACATGTTTCAAGTATAAAACCCTTCTATCACTGTTTTGATTGCCCATGCAACTTGTTAACCTTTATTTTCTCAATGGTTATTTGGAGGAAATTTTTGATTGTTTAGCCACATGTATAACTGACCATTTTGTTGGATGGTTTATCCATTTATTCTACTCTTTATTCCTATGGTTGACTCTGCATACTGTCAGTCATCTCCTTTTACTGAAACTTTCTGAGTTTGGAACCTAGCTTACACTAATTTAACATGTTATGCTTGTGGCTTCTTTAACTCGATATATGGGCATTTACTTGAGTTACATTTGTATCTATACAAACAAGTATACACCTCTTGTAATTTGAATTTAATCTTAGACGTCCTTGTGGTTGGATAATTATCAAAGTAAATCTTTGTTCTGAGATTTTATCATGTAGTTTTTTTTGGGTAGATTTTATTATGTAGTTTTGCAAAAATATGAATATGATATAGTTGTTTTCAAAGTAAAATCTAGTAATTGATCCAGGTTCAGAACTGGTCAATATTTTAGTTTAATTGTGGACAGGACATTGGGAAAGGATATGCTTACTAATTACCATTTAACAATAACATATAGAGCATTTCTTAGTGCAATATTAGAGCACTAACAGTCCTTCATATAGGACAGCAGACAGCACAAACATAGGAAGAAGAATGAGAGTGACAGTTGTGGAATCAAGAGAATAAATAGAAAGAAGCTGGTAAAACACTGAGAATATATTAATCAACATTTTGATGGTTTATTATTGTCTAGTTAGTTGTTCATTTTGGAAAATGATCATTAGCTCGTGTAACGGTATAGTTACAAGTAGATGGGCTGAAACAAGTTCACTCCCTCTTTCCTCCCACATAAACAAAGCTCTAGTTAGATGGTACTGCATCACCTGGGGCATGAAGTCTGTGATCACTGAGATCTACCTGAAAATAAATGGAAAAAGAAAAAATTGCCCTGCAGATGATAAATGGTAATAGTTTTGTACCATTTTGCTATACAAATTGTTCATTTAATCTTTGTTTGAAATGTTTTAGTTGGTGTTTTGTTCATCAGAGATTTTGTTGCAGATGCCCTTGAGTTCATCTCGTTGAGTTTTGTATGAATTTGCTCCTTTAGTGTACTTTATTTTATTGTTATCATCTCCTAGAAAGAGATCTCTTGATGGTCACTTTATGCTATTGTTCTTATGTAACATTTAGGCTGAATCCATGGTAGCTGAATGGAAGGAGTTTCTCTGGGATGTTCCTGAAGAGAGAGTTGCTTTGTGGGGTCATTGTCAAACGCTTTTTATCCGATATGGTTTCCCTCCTTTACAGGTTTGTTTGTTTAGTAGTAGTAATTTTTGTGTTCTTTATATGTTTTGTCAATATATTGATTACTGCTTGAATTGCTGTTGCCAGGCAGGAACATTTTTTCTTAAACATGCTGAAGCTGTGGAGAAAGATATTCCAGCAAAAGAGCTTCTGGAATTGCTATTTTTGTCTCTTCAGTGGTTAAGCGGCCTTATAACTGTAACCAGTCCGTAAGTGGTTTATATCATGTTCTATTTTTGTGATGCTTGTGTTACTATTATACAAGATGAAGATGCATTATCAGAACGCTTCTGACCTTTGTGATGAATTCCAGGGTTTACCCAATGCATCTTCTGAGAGAAATTGAGACTAGAGTATGGTTATTAGCAGTTGAATCTGAAGCTCAGCTAAAAGGTGACGGGGAAGTAACTTCATCAAATTCCACCCAAAACCCTGGTAGTGGAAGTACATCCAGCATAATTGACAGTACCGCAAGTTTGATTTCTAAGATGGATAATCATATTATTGCAATGAGGAATAGAAATTTGGAGAAATATGATTCAAGGGAAAATAATTTTTCCCTTCATAAAAACCATTTGTTAGATTCTGGCTCTCCTACATCAGGTGGGAATGCAAAGACAAAAAGGAGGGCTAAAGGATATGTGCCTTTAAGACGTGCATTGCTAGATCCAGTGGATAAAGGCAGTGATCTTGAAGAATTTTCTACTCAATGTTTGAGAAATGAGTTGCAGTTACAAGATGAAAACGTAAGAATGGAGATGACTTTTTCCAAGTGGGAGGAAAAGATTGGACCTGCAGAGCTGGAAAGAGCTGTTCTTTCTTTACTGGAGTTTGGACAAACAACAGCTGCCAAGCAACTTCAACATAAACTTTCTCCAGAACATACCCCTCCTGAATTCAAACTTGTTGATGTTGCTCTAAAGCTTGCAGCTATGTCAACTCCTGTTCGTGAAGTGTCATTATCAATGCTTGATGAGGAAGTACTTTCTGTTATGAAATCATATAATATATCCATTGACGAGCCTCTGATTAAGCCCTTGCAGGTAATTCATCCAACTCTTTTTCTTTCATTCTATAATCTTGTAGAATAATCTATATGCACCACTCTCTGTTTGCTTGGACTCAAGCACAAATCTTATATTATATATGTAATGTAAACTCCTTTTCCTTGTTAACTATTTCTTCTAACTTTACCTTCTATTCTATTATGTTATCGTCGCATCTTGAATATGCAAAATGAAGATCTTGGAGAGTTTAACCAACTTGTTCGCTGAGGGTAGTGGATGTGGATTATGCAAACGAATCATAGCAGTTGTGAAAGCTGCAAATGTCTTAGGTCTCTCATTTTCTGAGGCTTTTAATAAGCAGCCAATTGAACTGCTTCAACTGCTATCTCTTAAAGCTCAAGAATCATTTGAAGAAGCATCCCTTCTAGTGCAAACTTGTTCCATGCCAGCTGCCAAGATTGCTCAAATTCTTGCAGAATCGTTTTTAAAGGTGTGATTATATTTCTTTTGTAAGTTGTTAATTTCACTGGGCATATCTAGTCCTTCAATTGCATTGCTTGCATCTGCATTGTGAATAGAGTTGTCATTCAGGGCCAGTTGGATGCGTGTTGACTAACAAGGCTTGAAAATCTTAAATCCAAATTACTTCATGTCAGCTTCTTAAGCTATATGGAGTTTGCATAACAAACCTAATATTAGTAAGCGAATTATGTGGGTCATAATTTGTGTTGACTATAATTTATTACAAACATTTTTCTCCTCGTCTGTGGAACTGCCACTTAAATTTGACGCCAGTTAATCCTTCTAATAGTCTCATACTGTGGTTTATTTACATTTCTAATGTGTTTCAGGGTCTATTAGCTGCACATCGTGGGGGATACATGGATTCTCAAAAAGAAGAAGGACCTGCTCCTCTGCTGTGGAGATTTTCAGACTTCTTGAAGTGGGCAGAGCTTTGCCCTTCAAAACCTGAAATTGGCCATGCGTTAATGCGCTTGGTTATTACTGGACAAGAAATACCCCATGCCTGTGAGGTATATCAAAGACTGCTAGTAATTAATTTAGGCTGCTATATTTCCATTAGATACTGTTATGTTGTAATTTTGATGGTAGTAAGACTGATTAGTCACCATCCTTGAGAGTGATAATACTCTGCTTAGTTATGACTTGTTTATGTGTGATATAGTTGTATGCCTTGCATACATGTTCTGTTTTGTTTGATGTACGGAATATTTTTGTATGCAATACTCTTGATTTTTTTTTCTGCTAAAGAGGAGATAAATGAGGGAAATTTTTGATTGACTGTTGGGCCTGTCTTGAAATTGTATCATCACGCCTTTAATGACTGAAACTTTCTTTTCAATGGAAAATCTCTCAGGTTGAGCTTCTTATATTGTCGCATCACTTCTATAAATCATCAGCGTGCCTTGATGGAGTTGATGTTCTTATAGCTCTTGCCGCAACTAGGGTTGAAGCTTACGTGTCTGAGGGTGATTTTCCTTGTTTAGCTAGACTGATAACTGGAGTTGGAAATTTCCACGCCCTTATCTTCATCCTCGGCATTCTCATAGAAAATGGTCAGCTTGACCTTCTTCTTCAGAAGTTTTCAGCTGCAGCAGACACAGACCCAGGAAAGGCTGTTAGGGGATTTCGGATGGCTGTTCTCACGTCACTAAAGCATTTCAATGCCAGAGATCTTGATGCATTTGCCATGGTTCGTATTGACAATACATGTATTATTTGTAACTATTTAGGTTTGATGCCGTGTGAAAGTGGAGACAAAGAAGAGAAGGAAGGGAGTAGAATATACACATTTAACATGATTTGGCTATAAATTACTAACTCCTAAACTGTTATTAGTTCACTTCGTCACATGGTGGCATTTGACGTATCTTGAGATGATTATGTTGCGGATGATTTTGAGATTATTTGGCTGTATAAGTATCTGGTCAGTAGGGGCACTAACTAGGGGAAAGTGGAGGGAACAATTGACCTCAAAATGGCGATGATGCAGCATTGAAATGTAATTTAGTATCAGTATGCTTCATGAACTATTTGGCCAAAATACGGAGATAAAGAATTGAATAAGTTTGAAGTTGGTTTGATATTATGTATGGTTGAGTAGAGTTTCATTCTACTTGAAGGCCATTTATTGAGCATCCATGCAATCGAATGTACTGTTCAGGTTTTAACAGTTAACACTGAGTTGGCTTGATTTCTTCACAGTTGTGCCACATTGGCATAAACTTTCTTGGAAATAGGGTTGTGATCAGGGAATTTGAGGAATATATTTTCCACATCTTGATATGCATGTTTTTCTTCTTTCAGGTCTATAATCATTTTGACATGAAACATGAAACAGCTGCTCTTTTGGAGTCACGGGCATGGCAGTCTGCTGATCAGTGGTTTCACCGTTATGATAAAGACCAGAATGAAGACCTCCTTGAGTCTATGCGGTTTTATATTGAAGCAGCTGAAGTCTACTCTTCGATTGATGCAGGTAATAAAACTCGAGGTTCTTGTGCCCAGGCCTCCCTTGTTTCTCTTCAAATTCGAATGCCGGATTCCAAATGGCTCAATTTGTCGGAGACAAATGCTAGGCGGCTCTTAGTTGAGCAATCCCGTTTCCAGGAGGCCCTAATCGTTGCTGAAGCTTATGGTCTTAACCAGCCAAGCGAATGGGCATTGGTCCTCTGGAATCAGATGTTAAAACCAGAACTTACTGAAGAGTTTGTTGCTGAATTTGTAGCAGTGCTTCCTCTTCAACCTTCGATGCTTGTTGAATTGGCAAGATTCTACAGAGCTGAGGTTGTAGCCAGAGGTGATCAATCGCAATTCTCGGTTTGGCTGACTGGAGGAGGCTTACCTGCAGAATGGGCCAAGTATCTTGGGAGATCATTTAGATGTTTATTGAAGCGGACCAGGGATTTGCGGTTAAGACTACAGCTGGCTGCAATAGCAACTGGATTTACCGATATTATGGAGGTTTGCACGAAGATGCTCGATAAGGTTCCCGACAATGCCGGGCCACTTGTACTGAGGAAAGGTCATGGTGGTGCCTACCTCCCTTTAATGTGAGGTAAATAGTATTATTTTGGGTGCATGAGCACGAAAGTTTGATTCTTATGAATGATGGTACTGAACAAACTGTTGAGAGGATAAACTGGAGAGGCACAAATCCTTCCTTTTGATCACTTCTAAAGAAGCTGTAGGATTATGTAAGAATCGGGAGAGTTGTACATTAGTGGAAGAATTTGAGAGATTCTTGTCTTCTTCAACTTCATTGGTCAAGCTAGAGACACGAGTAATGGAGAGAGCACATGTAGGTTAGATCAATTTGTTGCTGTGATCAAAATTTTGCGAAGTAGTTACTGAGATTCATTTATAGATCTTGTGGTTGCTTCTGCTATGTTATGTAAATCCTTGACCAATCTTAGTTATGTAAGAAAGATGTACAATATGTCAATATAAATGTTGAATACATGATCAGAAATTCTTTGCAGCTCCATTTACTTATGCATACTAATATGAAGTTTTGAGGATAGAGTTGACACTTTGTGATACTCCATACATCCAATTAGACTTTGGCAAAGAAAACAAAAAGATTTTGGACTGTTTTTCTTATCTTAATTCTGTTTCAAATAAATAAAACAAATAAATGTCATAAATATATAATCTTTTAACCCTTTTTTTACTATGTTAATTTTTCTATACAAAAATTTAAAAAAATAGAAAAATTATATGACAGGCAATATTGTTAGTCTTTAATATCATAAATAATATAAATAATTTTTTATAAATAATTTTTTTTTATTTAGTAAAGATGATCACTAAAGATCACTTAATGGTATAGAAAAAGAGAAAGAAAAGGGGATTAATGTTATGGAAATGTAGTTAGTCCATAAAAAGGTTTTAACTTGACACTATAAAATTCAATATATGGATTGAAATTCTAATTTGGAAAATCATAAAGCAAACTATAAATCATTTTGTCAGATTGAATTTAAGAAATCAAGAACTAAAAAAAAACAGAAATTTCTTTTTGCATGCCTCTTTACCCAATCAACATTTCTCTCTGAAAATTCGTTGCATGTATGGTATTAAACAAAACCAATCTTCAACAACAATACACTTTAATCCAATGCATGAAAATGAGTTGACAGAGTGTTTTCAGTGCCATAGCTATGGTTGGTTGTAACTCTTCCACGTTACTATGCCAAATATGGCAAATGTCCTCCATCAACAGATCGTCAAGGCTTTGAAGTTACTAACGGAAATTCACAATGGTCTTGACTCTTTGCACATATATAGTCACATGTGACGTTCTAATGATTGCCTCCCAAGTTTCTTGCACACCACCATTTTCCTCGCCCATCGAAACCAGGTGTAGTGCAGAACCAATATAAATGGCTGGAGCCAAGTTGCCAGAATTGGCCATTTTAATGATTTTGATCTCTTCCAACGTTGTGCAAGTTATTTCTGATGTTGTACCAGGCCTAGGTGTCAACTGGGGAACAATGGCGTCTCATCCATTGATGCCTGACATAGTGGTTAACATGTTAAAAGACAATGGGATCAAAAGGGTTAAGCTTTTTGATTCAGATGCTTGGACTGTAAATGCACTTTCTGGTTCAGGCATCGAAGTTATGGTTGGTATACCCAATAACATGCTCGGTCACATGGCTGGTGATCTCGATCATGCCAAAGATTGGTTGAAAGAAAATGTCACCAAGCATTTGTACGATGGTGGTGTTGATATAAGGTTGTTTGATCAAATCTTGAACATGTTGTTTAGATGTTCTGTAATAATTTTGGTTTCTTACCAAATGTTTCTGATTTGTGTTTATCAGATACGTAGCTGTCGGGAATGAACCATTTCTGACAAGTTACAATGGATCATTTACCAAAACTACATTACCTGCATTGCAAAATGTTCAGAAAGCGATCAACGATGCAGGTTTCGGCAACAAGATTAAAGCCACAGTACCTCTAAACGCCGATGTTTATGCTTCAGGTTCTGATAAACCATCGGACGGCGACTTTCGCGGCGATATAAAGGATTTGATGATCCAACTTGTCAAGTTTCTGTACCAGAACAAGTCCCCATTTGTCGTCAACATTTATCCATTCATTAGTCTTTACCAAAACCCTGATTTCCCTGTGGACTACGCTTTCTTCGACGGTGGACACAAGTCAGTTCAGGACAACAACGTGTCCTATTCCAATGTCTTCGACGCAAACTATGATACCCTTGTTTGGACCCTTAAAAAAGCTGGTATGTCCGACATGAAAATCTTAGTCGGAGAAGTTGGTTGGCCGACAGATGGTAACATCAACGGTAACCCAAAGACTGCTCAAAGATTCTACGATGGTCTCCTCAAAAAGTTGGCCAACAACAAGGGAACTCCTCTCCGGCCAGGAAAACTAGAGGTGTACCTCTTCGGTTTGCTCGACGAGGATCAAAAGAGCATAGCCCCGGGGGACTTCGAGAGACACTGGGGGATGTTTCGGTACGACGGACAACCCAAGTTTCCGATGGACTTATCAGGGAAAGGCAATGACAAGATGCTAATTGCAGCAAAAGGGGTTGTGTACATGGGAAAGCAATGGTGTGTGCTTAAGCACGACATCAAGGATCTAGATGGGTTAGCTCCTGATATAGATTACGCTTGTTCTTTATCGGATTGCACGAGTTTGCAGTACGGTTCTTCATGCAACAAGCTTGATCGTATAGGGAACTATTCATATGCATTTAACATGTACTTTCAGATGAATGATCAAGACGTGGAGGCCTGTGATTTTAAAGGTAATGCAGAGATAGTAACATACAATGTCTCGCGAGGAAGTTGTTTGTTTCCTGTGCAGATTGTGAGCTCTGCGCAGAGAGTTGAATTTGTTTATGGAGTAGGAAGAAGAATAAGCATTCTTGCGGGATTTGTGTTGCTTGTGATTATGTTCATGTAATATTATATGAGAGATTTTTTTTATTTTCTTTTTAGGTACTTAAATTTCTTGTTAGGAAAAAAAACTGAATAATCATATTTATTTATTAATAGAGAATGAAATAATTGATCTTGTTCTATTTTTATTGCACTTTAATGTCACTTATAATAATTAATCTAAGCTTTTAGAATATCCATATTTTTATAAATTAATTAAAATCTATTTTTTTGAAAAAAATTTTTTCCAACTTATAATAATATTCAATTATATGATCATTATTTTTATTAAATTAAAAAAAAAGAATCTTTAACCACTCTTATTACGATATAAATATCGATTAAACCTTTTAAATTTTATTCTTATTTTACATATTTAATTTCGGTCCATTTTTTAAAATATTGCTGATTAGATATAAAGTATAATATTTTAATAAAATTAAAAAATTATACGAAAATGATGATCAGTAGTGCTTAGGCAAGAACGACGTCGTGTGGGCCGTTTTTGGTTTAAAACGGCATCGCGTTGGTACCTAGAAAGACGGCGTCGTTTCTGATCACTTAAATGGATGAGAAAATTCTCTTAAACAATTAAACCTGCCCAGCCTCTTCCCCTTGCCCACTCGCCCTAATTTGTCTGTGAAATCTGAAGAAACCCAACCTCCTCCCGCCCGCCATTCGCTACTCGTCAGTCGCAGCCTGCAGCCTGCCGCCTGCTGCCCGTGGCCATCTGTTTCATAACTGAAAGTTTTCCTAATTTTCGGGTACCAGTACAATCTGCAGTAGCGTTTGAGAGTTGCATAATTACATGCTATCACATGTAGGCTATTACGGAAATATAAAGATCAACTTGAAGCTTTTTGATGTTTCTGAGTAGTGCAATTCGAAACACTAATTATTATATCCTTAAACTACTGTTCTCAAAGTTTCTTTTTTTTTTTTTTTCCCTCTTCGTTTATTTTTTTGCTGAAACAACCTAAGCGGAACAATGTTTTCCAGAAGTTATAAGGAAGTATGACTCTATCGGAGGATGAAGTCAAGAGGCTTTATAGAATCAGGAAGACAGTGATGCAGATGTTGAGGGATCGAGGCTATATTGTTCCTGATGCTGATATTAACATGTCAAGGGAGCAATTCTTATATAAATTTGGCGAGAACTTCAAAAGGGAAGACCTTTTTATTGTCAAGGAAAAGCGAAATAAGGAAGCGGTAATTGATCTGTAGTTTGCTTTATATTTGGTTAAGTTTTCTAACAAATAGATTTATATCAAATAGATTTTTCCACGTTCACCATGGCATCATTTGGTATTTTGGATGGATGTTAATTACTTGTGAAGGTTTTTGAATGTGAAGATTCTTATTTATAGTTTGCTGGTCCTTATTAGTTGTTTCTTGTTTACCAGCTTTATGTCTTCTTTCCCGAGGAGCAGAAGGTTGGTGTTAAGACGATGAAGACTTACACCAATCGCATGAAATCAGAGAATGTGTTTAGAGCAATCTTAGTTGTACAACAGAATTTGACTCCCTTTGCCCGCACATGCATCAGTGAAATATCTTCAAAATTCAGCTTGGAGGTGTTTCAGGTGAAAGATCCATCTCTGTTATATGGTTAATAATTTGGTATCATATATTGGATATCTTTTTAGTCAATGAGGCTGATTATTTATGTGGAGGAATGAGTCTTTCAACTCCTGTTTAAACGATCCTTTATCCGTTCGTATTATTTATTTTTTTAGAAAGCTTGGTTTAAGTAACTTTGGGATGAAATTAGTGGGTATGTAATCTGTGACCTAGTGGTCATGTTGATTAAGTCCTTATTGGGTTTGAGCTAGTTCTCGGGTGTATTTGTTGTTTGGGGCATCATGTGGCTTCTGCTCTTCACTTATGAATGAAGGTGGAAAAAGTTTGTATGATCTTTTTGGTACTTATTGTCTTGAAATGCAGTGATACTGCAATGTTACTTCTTTTGCATTCCTTATCAAACAGGAGGCGGAGCTTTTGGTTAATATAAAGGACCATGTTCTTGTTCCTGAGCATCAGTTACTTTCATCTGAAGAGAAGAAGACTTTATTGGAGAGATACACTGTAAAAGAAACACAGGTTAGATGAATCTCACATTTTATCTTGTGCGAGTTATAATAGATTATCTAGAAATGAACGTGATTACATTATAACAATGGGCATAAAGAAGTTGACATTATAACCATGTTACCTGTCAACTTCAACAGTACTCCTAAACGACAAACTTGCAGAACTGAGCTAATTGTATCCCCTCTCTTCTACTAGGTAGTTCATTCATGTAGACTTTTATACCAAAAGCTTGCGATCTATTTGTTTATGTGATATTATCTGTTAGTATTGTGGGCTTCAGTGCCAACGTGGACTTTTAGGGTAAAAATGATTGTAACTGCTGGGGGCAACATCCATAATTCGAAACACTAGACTTTATCAAGTTTGGAAGGACAAGGTTATCTTATGGGAAGTTCTTAAATTCTGCCCATGTGTCGAAATGCTGTCTTGAGGATTTTATTGGATAGTGATATTGTGACTATATGTTAATATGCCATCTGGATTTTTGCACGCTTATTGCTTCTTACTGCAGGCTCTATGTTTCTTATTTTCATATTTGAATGCAGCTGCCTCGAATTCAGGTGAGTGATCCAATTGCAAGATATTATGGACTTCAGCGTGGACAGGTTGTGAAGATTATCAGACCAAGCGAGACTGCAGGGCGATATGTAACTTACAGATATGTTGTGTAGACACTTAGTAAAGCTTACTTGGATGAGCTTTTCCAAACCTGTTGGCTTGTTTACCATTTACACTTGTCGTAGAACCGGCTTTCTAATCCAAAAGTGAAAGATTTGCAGCTGGGCTGAGAGAAATTTTTTGTGTGAGATTGGTCTGAGCTTAGCATTATCAAATGTCACTGTTAATTCTATCTTTTGGACAAGAGGAAGAAGTTATGGATTTATTGTGTCAAGACTTGATCCTAAGTTTCTACGAAGTAACTGTTAGTGCCCTTGAACTGATGGTCTTAATGGAGGTAACAATAACTATAAGTCGACTGAATTTGGTAATTGCAAAATTGGTATATCAAAGGCCTATAACTCCATCTGCATCACCATTACGCTTATCAATTCTTCAGATTACTGGTGTTTGTACCAATGTTCTGAGTGCGGTCGCAAAACATCATGAAAATACATAATAGCATTTTCGAGTCTTGTACCGGCTAGAATCGGGTGGGCATCGGCCGGTAAAGTGAATGTCTTCATTCAGCAAGATTCAAATCTATTTGCGGTTTTATTAAAAGAGGAATATGTCAAGATGTTTTTGCAAAACAAAACAAAGAATGTGAGAAGATAGTTAACTTGATTTCCTGTAAGTTAACTTGATTTCCTTTATCACTCCTTGGCTACTTTCATCAAGTCTTCCCAAGTTGTTAACTTTTCTCTGGGTTTGTTTCTAAGACTCCCAAGACTCCTCTCTTCAGCATCTATTTTTTGCCAACGACTAAAAGGTACAAACTCGATGTTCCTGTCACTAAGTAGCTGGAGGAGCCCTTCTCTACCAGGCTTTTTTACTATGCTAGATGTGGATCCTATTGCTCCTCCTTGTACGTCTTCCAATATGCTTCCAACCTGGGATGCCAAAAGTTCGATAAGCAACAATGATTGTGAATTTTTAACAGATGATAACCCTCAAACTAGTAGAATATAAGGAGACAACTTACGGTTTCTTCTGCACAGTAGAGGTTTGTAGCAATAATCCCTGTTGGTCCTCTCTTTAACCATCCACATACATACAAACCTTTCTGAAGCATTGTAGGGTCTTCTGAAGCATCAGAGAGAACCCGACCTCCAACATTCGGAACCAAACCTGGAAAGCATGTTCATGACAGTTAAATCAGGAAAAGTGACGATAAAATCACTCAAGGACAAGCAGTCCTGGATATTACATGCAAATGGAAACCCTTTATGATGGTTTGAGCGCATATTTGCATATTTAGTCATCCAATGATCTGAACTACAAACTCAGGAATCTAAAGGCTTCAACTTAAGTCCCATTTAGTTTATCAAACCAAAAGTTATAGCAATGCCACCTTAAGGAACACAACATAAGTACTGCTAAGGCAGACAATTATCAATCTCACTTTACCTTTCTGTTGATCAAATGGTAAACCATCAACTGGTACTGACTTGTAACCGATGCTCTTTAGCACCAACCTAAAAGAAGCAGCATGGTGCCAAAACAGAATCATCAAACGACCTATAATTAGTTCAACAACAAAGGAACCACAGCTTAAGGAAAAAGCATATGGAGAAACCTTCCATTGTAGGTTGATTAAAATAAAACAATTTGAAAACTTTTATATTGGCACTTCCTGTACAGGAGCTTATATTTGCAATCCATATGCAGTAGGAGGCAGTTTTCCATGAAAACATGTATCCACAACACAGAGAAGTGAAAACATTTCATTTCCTAGAAACTAGAGAACTTCAGGAAAGAAAACGTTCTATATACATCAATATACACAAAATTCTAAGGATATGCTTCAAATTAAGTTTCTAGGTAACAAAGTTTCTATATATCTACCCTTCGCATTCCATGCATTATGCATAACTCACAAAACATAGCTGACATACTTCTTCCATCATGATATGGACCTAACGTTGCTGCAGTTACAGTAGATAGTTTGTTTCATACCTATGTCATGGATCCATATGAACCATTTCTGAAAAGGTTAAAATCCTGAACACACCAGAAAGCAAGACGAACTAAAAATTGATGATCTGAGAAACTTACCCACTTTCAAGTTCCTCAAATTGTCCAGTAGCAACTGCAATTTGTTTCCCAGGGCCCACAGCTGCATATTTACATGAAGTTAATAATTAATGGCACAGAAATAAATTCCATGCCGGAATAGGATGTTCTTATTTTCAACAGGTCTGGACTAAACTTCATTCAGTGTCATCTCAATTAAATTACTATAATGATCTTATCACATGACCAATTTTTGCAAAATGCTTTATAAACAGCCAAGACACAAATTAACATATAAAAGTAAAGGGAAGGAGAAATTAATTGAATAGCATCATTGTAGATAGAACAGCACCTTTAAGCACTGTTTTCTCAAACTGAACAGTGGTAACATGGCCAATTCTGTCCAGTGAATCCAGAAACCTTTCAGGTTTGCGGAAGAAAACAAAATGAAGTTCACGTTGACCTGAAGTCGGAACAGATGGTCCTGATGCAGCTTCCTTAGAGAGCAAGTCATAAATTCTCCGTCGAATTCGATTGTTCTTCAGCTCTTCCTTTGCCAAAAGAAATGTGAAGATGAGAAACATTAACCAAAGAAACATGCAATGTAAGCACGTCATTCCAATGATACTAACGAAATAAACATTAAATGGCAATAGGTGCCCGTTCAAAATAACCAATAACCAACTCTCCAAATATACTCATCAAAATTTCAAAATAACTGAATTACATTAATAACCAACTCTCCAAATATACTCATCAAAAATAAACTTTTTGCTTAATGGATACACCATGGAAGAGTAAGATATGCACATAAAAGGGTTGTCTGAAGTGAACTTGTAAACACCAGTACAGAGTTTGCTGTTGACTATTCAACCAACTTATTTCCCCTAATCCTATGACTACCTTTAGAACTTCTGTTGAAGATGCTTTTGTGGGCAAGGTTTATTCAACATGCAAGAAAAGTGGCAGTTGATACAGATGACGTGGCGGCAGAGATCTAGGCTTGATTTTATTTAATATTTTGAGACTGTTAGGCTTCTATTTAAGTTGCTTTTTCTATTTTAGACTTATACCTAATTAAGAATCCTAATTAGGGTTAATGTTTGTTTCTTCAGGCCTATTTAAAGGGCTGTGGTTAATAAAAAGAATCAAGCAGAATTTTATTGAAAAAACTAGTGTGAGGCTAAGACTATCCAGGACAAGTCTATTCCTCAAGCTGATAGTGTAGGTTCATCCAAAATAGGGAAGAAAGCAGCCAAGGGAAAGGAAGTAGACCTTCTGTGTCTCAACTCATGACTAAATCCTATACCATGTCCGGTAACAACTTCCTAATTAGTGCAGACGCCTAACAGCACCTAAAGTGTCACTCAAAATCTAGATAATGCAATAGCATCGCATCAAATGCAAATACATTCAGTTGGTTTTGGTCCTATAAAAGTTAAAAGAAACCTATATCATCAAACAAATCAAGAATTAACCAACTGTTGGTTGATGGATGACCTTGCTATTGTTTTTATTACAATATTTATTTCAAAGAAGAAGAAAAGATGCCCAATCATTATTAGACAGGAAAAAAAAATACACCGTACTAACACACTACAAATCTATATTAACGATAGATTGTCTTGACCAACTACAAGGAAGCAGAAAGATGAGCAAAGTGGCAATTTACCTCATCTTCTTGGTTCTTCTCTAATTCAGCTTGGTTGATGTGAATATGTAAATTTTTAATACCTGCAAGAAATTATATCAGCAATAATATCCTTTCATGTTTTCCTTGGTCAGCTAACAACTGGTAAGTATAAGAGGCCAAAACCAAGAGAACTATGAGCACGGTAACAAGGAAAGTCGGCAAAAAATTAGGAATAATAACTGCAATCCAACAATTTTCTACTACCATCCAATGAAATATGGGTGTCAGTTGCAAGTAATTAAAGAACTTACAGTAAGCGTTTTGCACTTTGGATCTTAGTCATTACCAATGAATGACAGTCAGCACATTTAGTTAATCTTAACAAGAAAAAGGAAAATCGGCAGCTATTAAGCTCCTAATGACACATAAAAAAGAAGATGAAGTTCTTTGTATATCAATGAAGTACATTAAAACATGTCCATACAAAGGACAGATAAACACAGATTAAAAACACAAAAAAGTATCGGGATTTATAGAATTACCAAGAACTTCACGTAGCTCTTTCGCAGTACAAGCTGCTTGGACTGGTCCACGTCTCCCAACAAAAAATACTTTCCTGTAATTATACACATGGTTTAAGTTCGATGACCACACAACTAGACAGAGATATATCAGACAGCCAAAGAACACTTAACCTTATTGAGCTCTGTTCCAGAGCAGTCAAAGCATGGTCTGCAATATCAGTTGTTGCTAATTCTGCTGTTGGTCTAAGGAGAATGCGTGCAACATCAAGAGCCACATTTCCCTGAATAATAAGAAAAGCAATAATTTGATCACAAAATTCCAACTGCTTGCCTTTTAAATCCTTTCATAATATACAAGGATGTGATTTTGCACATTTGTTAGCCTGATTCTTTACTTGGTCCTATATCCTGTAACTAGTGTAGAAGTCACATGAAATAATGAGAAGCAGATGATAGACCATGTGATATGAATAACAAAATATGCTCGCTTAACACATTTCTAGCAGACCAACCATGTCAATCTATAGGATTAAATTTCAAATAGAGAATGCTTGCTCTGGCCATGTGAGAAGAAAATTTGCTCTTGCACTGAACATACGGAAAAGATGCGCACACATATATTGTCAAAGCAGTTGTAGTCATACAGAGAATTCAACTACAGAGTGACATTGACACCAGGCATGTGTCCTTGAATGCAAAACAAATTTTGGAAAAGGATGAAACTAAATGTTAAAAGTTGATGCGAAAACATTTTACAATTATGCTTATGAGAAGAACCTGTATCCTCTGCATCATTCAATAGAAGAAACTACAAGCAGTACCCGTCTAAGGCTCTGTTCAAGGTTTCCACCCATATCTTTCAATCTTTACTCACTTCTATTGAAATTTGCTATATCCAGTAAAAGATATTAGCTGGACTACTTGTAGAAGCGTATAAAACCAAATGATATTAGCTGCACTACTTGTAGAAGCACATAAAACCCCAACCAACCTTAATCAAATGATATTAATGATCCATTGCGAAGACTGTGGACCGAGAGAACAGTTTAAATTTCTAATGCATGTCAAATAGTGCATTGTTTCTAATATAATTTAATCTTTCTTATCATTTGCATTGCACATGAAATTATCTCAACATAGGGTACCAGCAGTTAATAAGAAGATAAACACACCTGACCTAGGATAAAGGCTGTATCAGTGCTCTTCAAATCAGGATTTAGGTTTCTGTAATCTGGATGCCCATTATACCACCAAACAAATTCTCTTGCTGAATGTATGCCTGACAAATCCTTGATAAAGAAAAAGAAAACTTTTAGGCTAGAGCAACCACAATTCCCTGAGCAGCTTTCACTGTTGCACAATAAAAATCCTAAACCATCAAAAAACAGACACCACAACTGAGAACAGCACAGATAAGCTGAGATAGTCGACGAAAGTAGAAAACTCAGCAAATAAATTAAAGAAAAGAATAAGGAATGGTTAGGACTATTTTTAATGCACGCGAATGGTAAGTTAGGACTATTTTTAATGCACGTACTTCCCCAGGAATACCCAAAGATCTGTCACTTTCAGCACCATACGCAAGCACAACCTGAATGATTAGACACAAATGTGAGTCAAAAACAGAGGCACATACCTCACAGAAGTACTAGTCTTGCAAGCCAAAGTGATAGCATTTAGCGCATCAAACTTACCACATCATAGAGCTCACGGAGCTCAGAGAGAGTTACCGCCGAACCAAGAGTAACATTACCATAGAAAGAGCACCTCTCATGTTGAGCAACTCTTGAGAACTGGTTTGTCACAATCTGTTGCAA
Source organism: Erythroxylum tenue (assembly GCA_027568955.1). Classification (NCBI taxonomy): domain Eukaryota; kingdom Viridiplantae; phylum Streptophyta; class Magnoliopsida; order Malpighiales; family Erythroxylaceae; genus Erythroxylum; species Erythroxylum tenue. The sequence goes on from JAOSBM010000204.1 coordinate 28,803,351, forward strand.
GTTTTCTGGTAAACTAAGCTCAACTCAGATAATTGTTTAGAAATTTATTAAGAAAAAGATAAGAGATTTTTTTTCAAAATTAACAACAACAAAAAAACAATCTGACCTTAGTCTCAGGATGATCAGGAGCAACTCCAGACCTTACTAAACCAAATGGAGTGGGCAATCGATCGATGATATCAACAAAAGCTCTTTCGTGGGCTTTAATCATCTTAAAAACAGAGAAGAACAAATGTTTCAAATTTAATTAGGGTTTCAAACGTGTAACAAATTCCATGAGGGAAAAACCTGAATTACTTTCTCAGCAGTGTAGAAGCCAGCAGGTCCACTGCCAACCACACAGACACGTAAAGGAGGATGAGAAGATAGCGTCGTGAGGCCTCTCGAAAGCCATGCTCTAGCTTGACATATCGCCATTCGAGATTCCGACCCAAAACCAAGGTTGGGGTTTAGTTATGCTGCGATCAAGAAGCTATTGTAATTTTCAATTTAAAAAAAAAAACTTGATGCATCTAACGACGCAAATGTCTCATTTATAGCTATCCTTCAACTTGGATGACTAAAAGTTGATTAAAGATTATTTGGGTTAGGATTATAATTTCAAAGTTTGGACCTTTGAGATGTTTGTGAAACTATCATGCTTATAGTTATAGCTCTCTCTTTTTATATCCTTTTCCCCCTTTCTTAGATCATTGCAAAGAACACCGAAGTCCTTTATGAACTAAGAAGCATAGACACGCGATACGACACGGACACGGATACGGGGACACACCAATTTCTAAAATTTGGTGGACACGGACACGGCATATATATATATTATAAAATTTAGAATTAAGAAAAAATTCAAAATTCAAAATTCCTTCATCACTTTTTATTTTATTAATTCACAATCTTGCATGCTTAGTGGCAGTATAGGCATGAAAAAATTTTAAATTGAAATCTCCTTCCTCGATTCGGCAATCATTGATAAACTAAAAAAGAATTGGTATAATAACCGTGTACACGGTTTTCAGAGTTGTGGATTTCCATTACACACAACTCTGAAAACCGTTGCCGCACCACAAGTTTCTGCTATTCAGAGTTGTGTGTAATGGAAACGTGTCCGAGCTGTTTCAAACCGTGTCCGAGCTTTTTTCAAAATGTCCGAACCGTGTCCGAGCTGATGAAAATAATTTTTTTATTCTGACAAGTATAGACGCGTGTCCGACACGTGTCTACCGCGTGTCCACCGCGTGTCCGTGTCAGATACGTGTCGGACACACGGACACAACACTATTTTGCCTTATCCGTGCTTCATAGACCACACCCCTTAGATTAGTGGGAGATTCTTTGAATTGACATTCTCATCGTTATTACTAAAGCAATGATGAATTCATCACATTAACAGATAGATTTCTGTAATTTTGCTGATTTCAACCAAATCATAAATTCTATAGCAATTAATTGATTGGAAAACTTATATATCATCAGTGGCCCATGGCAATCACAATTAGCTTGCATTTCTCAAGCTTGCCGAAAGTTTCGGGAGCAGATCACCTGTGCCTTCTATTCTGTGCCACAAAGCCCTCCATCTAAACTTGGATAGATAGGATGCTTTGTGACACAAGGAGCATAGAGTAAAAGGCACAGGTGATTTGTTTCTGCTTCTGACGAAAAATCGCCACTAATTGCCTATCATTTACACACATAACGAGGTACACCTATGATTCCACTAGCTATCTAAGCCAGAATTTGATGAAGCTACCGTTCTGTAATGTAATTTCAAGGTGAAACTTATTTGACTAGACTCTAAGCCAAAGAAGCTGTGCTTCGGGCGGATTCAGAAATTTTTTAAATAGGAGCAAAATTTTAATAAGAGTAAAATTTTATTTTTAATAGAAGTAAAATTTTAATGTGAACATATTTTTATTTTTTAATAGGGGCAATAAATTTCATATAAAAAATTCCATTATAGCTCCGTCCCTGGCTTTGGCGATCTGGTCAAAATGACAATCCTTAAAACAAAAGACCTGCCTCCACCTCTACTTTATACAAACGTGACGGAATCAAATTGCGTCTGGGTCACAATTCGGATTGGTTGCAGACCACTGAGGACAGGGTGACTGCAAAAGTCACTAACAGGCGTCTCATATGCGAACTAAAGAAAGCAACTAGTTTTTTATGGAGTGATCCCGCAAGCTTTCTCGTCAATGAGTTCCGGTGGCCATTCGACATGTAGTAGTGGATCCACTTTTTCCTAGGAAAGTAACAAGAATACAAAATAATAAATCGCTGGTGCCCATTTTGCTTTTTAATTTTAAGCGATTGATAGCTCCATCCCTCTCTGTCGTTTGGTGAAATATGTAATCACTGAATGCTGCAGTTTTGGTCATTAAAGATTTGCAGTTGCTCACAGTTGTTGGCATGACTTCTGCTTGTACCATACATACTTCTCTATGGGAGCAAAAAAGGTTGTATCCTCAACCTCAAGAGCCCCCCATACCTCGGCCCGACGAAACAGCTAGGGGGATATAAATCAGGTACTCAGCGACCCGCTAAGGGGGAGGTGAGCAGCCCACAGGCCTACAAGGAGTCCACCCTCAAAACCCACAAGGGGCTCAAGAATGTTGCTCCCACACTGCAAGTCGTGGGATTCGAACCTTGCACCTTGGAGCAAATCTGCCCCTCCAAAATCAGTTGAGCTACGCCTTGCGGGCATACATACTTCTCTCTAATTTTATTAGTGACATAGCAACAATGTATTCTGATTCAAGAATAGAAAATATATGAAGCCTAATTCAATATTTGAAGAAAATCTTAAAAGAGATCAAATTTATTGGTTAAATAATAAAAATAAATTCTGTTATCCAAAAGTTATTTATAATGAAAAATAACATCTTAACATGAAGTTTATTCAAAAATAAAACTATAAAATATGAAATTTATTTAAAATAAAATTCTAAAATACAAGGTTTATTTGAAATAGAACTGTAACAACCCGGAGTATTAATTCTTGGTCATTTCAACATCAATTTTTATATTTTGAAGCTATATTAGACACCTCTACTTGTAAAGAACTTAACTTCAAATTACGATCAAAATGTTCAAGCTTACGGTTAAGAAAATAAAGTGAAACATTAGCAATATTGAATGTAGGATTGATGTTACTTATCCATAAAAGCAATTGAACAACATAAACATTGTCGTTGATCTTTCTTGTGATCTTGAATAATTTATATTTCCTTACCTTCAATTTATAATTTCCTCCAATAACTCTCTTATCGCTAAAAAAATGTAATAACCTTATCTGCAAATTCAAACACTTGAGTTCTTCTATGCTAGTTAACATTAGTCTTGTACTTTATATTGACTTTTTCAAACTTCTCTTCCACCTTCACTTAAACTTCTCTTACCTTTTTTGTTAACTTTTTAGACTCATATTGAACTTAAAACTTTTAGGCAACTTAACAAGATCAAGAGCATAATTAGGTGCCTTAATATAAGCCACAAAAAATGGAGAACAGCTAATGGAATGATGAAAAACATTGTTATAGGTAAATTCAACTTGCATAATGAGAAAATCATAATTCTTTAGCTTGTTATGACGTATGAATCTCACCAAATTACCTAATGTTTTATTCATCACTAATCTTTTTTATCAGTTTGTGGGTGAGTAATGCCACTATATTTAAGAGAAGAATAAAATATACCCCTTAAAGTTCTCTAAAAATGACTTAAGGACTTGGTATCACGATTGAATGTAATAGATTTCACAACGCAATAGAATCTCAACATTTCAAGAAAAAATTTGCAATTAAAGTAGCATCTATCATCTTCTTATATACGTAGAAAATGTGCCATCTTTAAAACTTGCCAACCACATCAAAAACAAAATATATTCTCTTTGTATTCTTAGCTATCCTATTACAAAGTCTATAGATATTCCCAAACATTATTAAAAACAAGTAATGGCTTACATAAAACAACATTAAAAGCATATTCCTTGTAAGTTTGAAACACTTGTTACCTTAAACAATAAAAACCACATCTTTTTCTCAATTAGGTCAAAATACATCTTATGAACCTTTTTAAGAGATTTATCCTTACCAAGATAACTAGTTAATCTTCCACGTGCAAATCTCTAATCACCTTCTTCTTTACTAAAATACATAGAAGGCAAAGTTGAATACCCTTCATAAAGTACTCTTAATTAACATAATATTCCTTATGTGATTTCTTAACTAAATATTTTTGCCATAAATCCTTAAAGTCAACATCATCAATATATAATTTTTTTAAATGATCAAACTCATCAATTTCTACACTTAAGGTCTTAATCATAGTCACCTATCTATTTAACACATCAAGTGCCACACTACTATTTGCCTTATGGGCAAGTTTATAACAAAATTTATCAACAAAGACTAGCCATCTAGCATGCATTTTAATTCTCAATAATTTTTGGTTTCTTAAATGTTTTAAGGCCTCCTGATCGGTGTAAAGAAGAAATTCCTTCCCAGTTAAATAATGTTCTCATATTCTTATCATCCTCATCATAACATAGAATTCTTTATCATAGGTAGCCCATTTTTAGTCGAAATCACTCAAGTTTTCTCTAAAGTAAGCTATTGACCTCTTTCTTTGAGATAAAACAACTTGAATTCCAACTCCACTAGCAATAAACTCCACCTCAAATAATTTCTCAAAATTATGTAAGCTAAAATAAGAGCGATAAATAACCTTTTTTTAATAAGAGCAAAACGTTATTCTTGTTTCTCCTTTTTAAATTTACCTTACTTTCAGTACTCAATTATAAGAGCTACAATGTTATTAAAGTTTTTAATAAACCTTTTATAGAATGTTACTAGCTTATGAAAACTTCTCACTTTCCTAATATTCTTAGGAGTAGTTCATTCCCTAATAGATTTTGTTTTATCTTTATCCACCATAATACCATTTTCCCCACAATGTATCTAAGAAATGACAAATTTTCAATCATAAATATACACATTTTCAAATTAACATACAATTTATTATCACTTAATGTCTCAAACATTCTTCTAAGATGCTCAATATGCTTATCAAAGTTTTGCTATATATAAGGATATCATTAAAATAAACTATAATAAATTTACCTATGAAAGATTGTAGCACTTGGTTTATGAGGCGCATGAAAGTACTTGGTACATCAGTTAACTCGAATGACACAACTAACTATTCATATCATCCAACCCTTATCTTGAATGCAGTTTTCTATGTATCCTAGACGTTATACTTATTTGGTGATAACTGCTTCTGAGGTCAATTTTAGAAAAAAAAATATCTACTCCATTAAATTGATCAAACATATCATCTCACCTTGGGATAAGAAACTTGAACCCAATAGTAATTTCGTTGACTATCCTATTATCAACACACATACTCCAATTAATTTCGTTGACTATCCTATTATCAACACACATACTCCAATTACCATCTTTCTTTAGTGTAAGTAAAGCAAAAACTACGCATGGACTCATGCTGTAACACCCACATACACCCTGGAAGGATATATGAATGTTACACAAAATAGTACAACAAACCAAAACATTTCGCGGAAGCATAGCAATCAAAAATAAACATTTCAAAATGTACGCAACATTTTATATATGCATTTCCAGAATCTTAAACAAACATACATTATACCACAAGAGCTTAATACAACTTGTTCCAAACCGAAACCAACCTGAATTAAGGGTATTACAAACCTTCAACTAAATCCAAAGTTATATACATCAAAGACAAGCCAAAAACAAATTCCAAAAATACAGTTTTAACAAAACAAGACTCAGCTTCCATTGGCTATTGCGGTTAACTCGTCCCAGTCCTTATGTCCTTCTCTCTGAACCTACACGGGGCAAATCCACCGTGCTAAGCATATAGCTTAGTGAGTAATAACTAATCTATGCATAAACTAACAACTAATTATA
>JAOSBM010000204.1:28845308-28855658 GCA_027568955.1 Erythroxylum tenue
ATAACAACCTAGAAATTAGTGGCCCACTCCACCATCTAATCCGATGGAATCAAAACAAATTACCATAACTTAAGGCATCAGTTTCCTAATAAAACTCAACAACCTTATCCTATTCGTATCATAATTTAAGGCATTAGTTTCCTAATGAAACTCAACAATCTACCTATTCGTATTAAAACTTAACAATAAGAAATCCTATTTGGCCATGTTAGCTCTTGGCTCATGCACATAACAACTTCCTCCCCTCTTCAAGGTCTCTTTTCCGCAAGGGATAATGACAGAAAAGTCTTCTGAAATCTTCTCATATCTTCCCAAGTAACATCTTCATCAGGTGCACCGGCCCACTTGATCAAGACTTCTTCCTTTGGTCGATATAACCCTTTCTTGACAAGCTGCCTTTGGAGAATTCTTTCTGGTTGTGGCAAAACGGCTATATCTTCAGAGGATGGGGGCAAGATAGTCGATGCTACTGGTACATTCCCCAAGCATTTCCTGAGTTTACTGACATGAAAAATGTTATGGATTCTTGATTCCAGAGGTAATTCTAACATGTAAGTAACAGGCCCCACACGAGCCACAATACGAAATGAACCATAGTAGTGTAAAGAGAGTTTGATGAAGGCCCGAAAGGCCACTGAATTTTGCCTATATGGCTGCAACTTCAGGTATACATAATCTCTTACCATGAACACAACATCCCGACGCTTTTGATCAACGAAGCTTTTCATACGGTCCTGAGCCTGCTGTAATGTAGTCTTTAGTTCCTTGATCATCTCATCACGCTCCCGAAGATAAGAATCCACTGCTTCAACGTTGGTAGTGCCCGGAACATACCGAAGTAGATGAGGAGGTGGAACACCATAGACAGCCTACAAAGGAGAAATCTTAATGGAGGAATGAATGGAGGTATTGTAACTATACTCTGCCCATGGAAGCCAATCCTTTCACTTTTTTGGTTGATCACCTGAAAAACACTTGAGATATTGTTCCAAAACCCGGTTAATTACCTCCGTTTGTTCGTCCGATTGAAGATGGTAATTGCTGCTCATGCTAAGTTTGGTTCCCTACATTTCAAACAGCTTATCCCAAAAACTACTCAAGAATGGTCGGTCCCTATCACTGACAATATTGGTAGGAATCCCATGTAGTCGAACAATATTTGCAATAAAGGCTTTTGCAACCATGAAAACAGTAAGTGGATGAGAGAGGAGAATAAAGTGAGCATACTTTGAGAGTCTGTCAACAACAACCATGATTACCTGACACCCTCCTGAAACCAGCAATCCTTCAATGAAATCCATTGAGACATCAGTCCATATTTTGTCTGGTATGGCAAGAGGTTGGAGGAGGCCAGCTGGAGCTAGATGATCTGCTTTGTTTCTTTGACAAACATCGCACTGCCTGATGTAACCCAAAACTAATTTTTGCATCCCGTCCCAGTAGAAATCAGTCCGTACTCTATTGATGGTTTTGTGAAAACCAAAATGACCACCAGTGGCTGTGTCATGAATCTCAGCTAAGATTGTAGGAATAAGAGGAGAAGTAGGACTGAGGATGACTCGGTCTCCTAAGAACCATACTCCATTTCGATTTTGTGCTAAATCTGTCATAATATGGATCACGATGACACTCCTCCTGTAGTTGCTGCCACCACATGGCTTTGGGTAAAGAAATAGCATTGAAACAAATCTCAGCTCTGCGAGAGAGGGCATCGGTAGCAGCGTTCTCGGTCCCTTTCTTGCGTTCTATCTTGTAGTCGTAGCCCATAAGTTTAGGCAGCCATCGGTTTTGAGCAGGAGTTGTGATGCATTGTTCCATCAGATATTTCAGACTTCGATGATCAGTCTTGACAATAAAAGAGTTACCCAAAAGATAAGGTTTCCATTTTCTTACCGATTTCACAATGGTCAACATCTCCTTCTCGTAAGTTGAGTAAGCCAATAAAGCTCCCTTATGGCCTTCACTAAAGAAAGCAATTGGTTGGCCCTGCCACATCATGACCGAACCTATTCTGTTCTCGCTTGCATCACTTTAAATCACAAATGGTTTAGAGAAATCTGGTAGTCTCAGAACTGGTGCATGAGACAGGGAATACTTGAGGTGTTGGAATTCTTCTTTAGCCTCATATGTCTGATGAAACCCTTCTTTGCTCAACAAACGGTTAAGAGGTGTTGCAAAAATATCATAGAATTTGATGAACTTATGGTAGTACCCGGCCAACCCTAAAACAGCACGGACCTCGCGGACCGTCTTTGGAACAGGCCAATTCCATACGGCTTCAATTTTACTTAGATCGGTTTCAATCCTTTTTGCAATCAATACATGGCCTAGGTAGGAAATCCATTGGACCCCAAACACGCACTTTTCACGTTTAGCAAAAAGTTGATGTTTGTTCAGAACCGAGAGTACCACTTGAATATGTTATAAGTGTTCTTCCCATGTTTTAGAAAAAAAATCAAAATATCATCAAAGAAGACTAGGACGAACTTACGCAAATATGGTCAGAAGATTTCAGTCATGAGGCTTTGGAAAGTGGATGGTGCGTTAGTGAGGTCAAAAGGCATAACCACAAACTCATAGTGTCCTTCGTGCGTGCAAAATGTTGTTTTTGGAATATCCTCTTCATAGACCCGAATCTGATGGTATCCTGCCCTTAGATTGAATTTGGAGAAGTATTAAGCACTAAAAAGCTCATCCATCAATTCGTCAATGACCGGTATTAGAAATTTATCTTTGATTGTGAGAGCGTTAAGAGCGCGGTAGTTCACACAAAATCTCCACTCACCACTGACTTTTTAAACAAGCAAAACTGGAGATGAAAATGGACTTGTACTGGGTCTAATTAATCCCGCAGCCAAGAGTTCACAAACCTAATTTTCAATTTCAGTTTTCTGAAAATATGGGCATCGATAGGGTCTGACTGAAACTGGCTTTACATTCGGTATTAATGGGATTTGATGATTGTGAGCCTGGTTGGGAGGTAAGGCAACTAGTTTTTGAAAAATTCTCTCATTATCCTTAAGGATTTGATCGAGATCTTTTTACATATTTTCAGCCTCTATGGATTTGCATTCATATGGGACCATCTGGATCAGAAAACCTGTCCCCACCAAGTTGCTAGAAAATAGGTGTTGGACATCCTTGTCTGAAAGAGCCTATATCTCCTTCCTTTGGATTCCCTTGAGCGTGTATTGATGTCCATTAAGATGGAATGCCATAGTCAAATTCTTATAATCCGCCTGTATTATTCCCAGTGTTTCGAGCCATTATATTCCCAACATGAACAGATTGGCCGAAGTCGGCATCACCAAGAAATCTGCTTCCACCGTGCACCCTTGTATCACCATCTTCAGTCTGCGGCATATTCCTGCACATTCAACACACTGTGTGTTGGCTACTTCAATTACCCACTTTTTGTTGTTGTCCACCGGAAGCCCATATTTCGAAACAATCTTCTGATCAATGAAGTTGTGTGTGCTTCTACCATCAATGAGCACCAAATAATCCTTGCTTCTGAATTTTCCCATCACCCGAATTGTTTGTGGGTGTTAAGAATCTGTGATGGCATAGAAAGAGATTTCAGGTACCCTATTAGATTCCTCATCTTCCTCTTCATCTTCATCAGGTAGTTCATTTATTCTGTCATCGGGACCTTCAATCATGAACAGTTGTGGTCGAGTACACTTGTGGCCAGGAACAAATTTTTCATCACAATAATAACAAAGTCCTTTATCCGTTCGTTCCTTTGCTTCTTGTGCTAACAGCCTTCAGAAGTTTGGTACCCCTTTCCTTTGGCTTAGCATTGGTCCCAAAACTCCTGGAGTTCCTACTGGCTTATGTGAAGAATTCGTTGTGCTCTGAAAGCCTAGGTTTGGTCGTCGATGACTCTGGTATCTTTCCTCAACCAATCGTGCTAGTCCGATTGCATCGGGAAGAGTTCATGGCTTGTTCATCCTTACATCCATACGCAAGCCATCTTTTTGGCCCCCAATGAAATTGCTAACGATGAAGCTCTTTGGCAACCCATCCACTCTGTTGGACAGTCGCTCAAATTCCTCTTGATAGACATCCACGGTAGTATGTTGTTTCAGTCTTTTGAGAGCTTCACCTGGGTCTTCATAGTCCATTGGCCCAAACCTCTTTAGGAGTGCTTGGCTAAATTCTGACCAGGATAAGGGTCCCCTGATTTTTGTGTACCATTCGTACCACTGTAAAGCTAAACCATCCAAATGGAATGATGCAATGGACAACTTCTGATTTTCTAGTACTCAATGATATCCGAAATATTGCTCAGAACGGAATAACCAGCCTTATGGGTTATCTCCCTCAAAGCGTGGAAATTGTAACTTGGGTTCATGCTTAGGAGTCTCTGTATTAGGTGCTTTGAGGTTGTCTTGGTTGGTTCTTGAACTTCCAACTCCCGAAAAAGGATTGTCTCCTGAGTTCTGTCGGTTTGGTGTGGCCACCATTCTGAATGCCATGAACTCATCTGTGAGGTTTTGCATCATTACACTAAGCTGGTCATAATTAGTATCCATCTTCAACTTAAGATGATCATAATTGTCACTGACCTGAGTTAGGACAGCCTCTTGTTTTTGGAGTAGCTCAGTAACTTCATTGCGAAGATCGGTTGTTGCCTTAGTTCTAGTTTCCATCGTAACCATCTCTAATACCAATTGATAGATTGCTTGTAGAATATTTCAGATAAGGAAAGAAAGAAAGAGAAGCCAGAAAGGAGAGTATTAGGTTTGATCAATTCAGCATGATCTTTATTAAATTATCTGGTGCTAATTTATAGAACTTGAATTAAATAAGGAAACCTACAAGAAAATAACAACTTGGAAATTAATGGACCACTCCACCACCTAATCCGATGGAATCAAAACAAATCACCATAACTTAACTCATCAGTTTCCTAATGAAACTCAACAACTTTATCCTATTCGTATCATAACTTAAGGAATTAGTTTCCTAATGAAACTCAACAATCCTTGACCTATTCGTATTAAAGCTTAACAATAAGAAATCCTATTTGGCCACATTGGCTCTTGGCTCATGCACCTAACAATCTAACACCCCTAAAAGCTCAATGTGAAATCCAGAAGATAAGCATAAAACAGCCAGTGTTGAGGATTGATAGAAAAACTGAATTGAAAAAGGTGAAAAAATATTTCATCTTATCGAGTTAAAGGTATTTATACAAAATGTCTTAAGAATGAATAACAAACATAACTAACTATGACTAACTAACTTAACTGTCAACTTATCAGTATATAATTCTTACATCTCTCCCCCCCCCCTCTTCAAACTGGTGAGTATATATTATGTACGCCCAGTTTGCTAAAAGAATCCTTAAAAGAAATCGAGGAAATTCCTTTGGTGAAGCAATCAGCTAGTTGATTTTTGGAGGAAACAGGAAGTAAAACAATAACACCAGATTGCACTTTTTCTCGAACCACATGACAATCAATGTCAATGTGCTTTATGCGTTCGTGAAAAACTAGATTTTGCGTCAAGTACATTGCAAACTGGTTTTCACAAAATAATGATGTTGGAATAGTGGGAGACATCTGTAGTTCATCGAGGAGATAATCCAACCATTGCACTTCACAGGTTGTAGTTGCTAGTGCTCTGTATTCGGCTCCAGAAGAGCTGCGGTTGACAGCGTTTTGTTTCTTGGTTTTCCAAGAAATTAAGGAAGAACCAAGAAATACACAATATCTTGTAATAGATCTCCTAGTGTCTGGACAAGTACCCCAATCCGAATCTGAGAAAGCTTTAAGCTTAACTTCACTGTCAGAAAAGAAGAAAAGACCTTGTCCAATAGAGCCCTTTAAATACCGTAGTACTCTGTGAGCAGCAGCCAAGTGATCTATTGTAGGAGAATCAAGAAATTGGGCTAACTGTTGAACAATAAATGTGATATCGGGTCTAGTTGTAGTCAGATACTGAAGCTTGTCGATTAATGTTCTGAATTGTGTAACATCTTCCAATTTCGTACCTCCATCCTTTGAGAGCTTTGTTTTTGGTAAAATTGGTGTGGAGACTGGTTTTGATTCTAAAAACTTAGTAGCTTTGAGTAGGTCCAATGTGTACTTCTTTTTGACAAATATTGATGTCGTGCTTTGTCCTTGCCAGTTCAAGTCCAAGAAAAAACTTGAGTTCTCCAAGATCTTTAATGGTAAATGTATCATGTAGGTGCTGTTTGATGTTATGAATTGCTTCCATGTTATCACTAGCCACGATGACATCATCCACATATACCGAAACTGCCATGAAACCTTCACTTCCAGTTTTGAGAAACAAAGTCTAATCCAATGTAGCTTGTTTAAAACCATACTAAAGCAATGCTAAAGTCAATTTAGCATTCCATTGACGACTAGCTTGTCTTAAGCCATAAAGAGATTTAACCAATCTGCAAACTTTGTTTCTAGGACCTTCATAGCCTTTAGGAAGCTGCATATACACTTCTTCATCAAAGTTGCCATGAAGAAAGGCATTGTTGATGTCGAGTTGATGTAAATGCCACCCTTTGATTGCTACTAATGCAAGGAGAAGTCGTATTGTTGTCATTTTGGCAACTGGACTGAAAGTATCCAAAAAATCTATGCCCTCTTGTTGTGTGTAGCCTTTAGCAACTAACCTAGCCTTGTATCTTTCCACCGATCCATCTGCTTTTCTTTTTATTTTGAAGATCCACTTACATCCGATTACTTTCTTTCATGTTGGCAAATCAACTAGCTCCCAAGTGTTATTTTGCTGCAGAGCCTCTATTTCTGCTTGCATTGCTTTTCGCCAATATTCATTCTGAACTGCTTATTCATAAGTTTGTGGCCTATGTTCTTGATCCATTGCAGTTGCAAATGCATAATGGCTAGGAGTTAGTTTGAAAGAGGAAAAAAAACATTCAGAAGTTGATGAGGACTTGTTTTTTGAGTATCCATGCATTTGTAGTCAGTTAGGTACTACGGCATGTACTTTGTTCTGATGCTTCTTCTCAAGGGTTGATTAGGATGCTGTTGGATGGGATCTTGATCATGAAGCTGATTCTCAGGTTGAACAGATGAAGGAATAACTTTTTGTGAGGGTTAAACAAAATCTGATAAGGTGACATCCATTACTGGTATGCTGAAATATCAGGAATATGTTGAAGGTCATCATATAATGACTGAACCGATGAAGAAGGTAGAATTAAGTGATCAGTGCTTGGCTTATCAAAAATCTGCAGATCAGATGTTAGTGTGGAAAAAGGAGATATATGTTCATAAAAAGAAACATCTCGAGAAGTAAAGATCTTTTAAGCTTGAAGATCAAAAAGTTTAAAGCCTTTAATACGTGGAGAGAAACCAAAGAAAACATATTTGATACTTCAAGAATCAAATTTGTTTTTAATGTAAGAATGATTTGAAGCAAAAGCAAGGTGGCTAAAGACTCGCAAATTATTGAAATTTGGTGGTTTAGAGTATAATGCTTCAAAAGGTGATATGTTGTTAAGAACAGAAGTGGGTATTTTGTTGATCAAATAAATAACATGCAACACACATTCACCCCAGAAATGAATAGGTAATTTTGCCTAAAAACATAAAGCTCTTGCTACATTCAAAATGTGCTGATGTTTTCTTTCTACAATACTGTTTTGTTGAGGAGTTTTAATGCAAGATGTATGATGAACTATGCCTTTGGAGTCGTAGAAAGCTAGAACATTAAATTCTTGCCCATTATCACTTCGGATACACTTAACAGCAATGCTAAATTGAGTAGAAACATTAAAAAAATGAAAATTTGCATGATTGTTCTTGCTTCAGATTTGTTTTTCATTAAAAAAATCCAAGTAAATCTACTAAAATCATCTACAATAGTAAGAAAACACCTATGTCCTTTAAAAGTTGGAGCATAATTGTCTCCCCAAATATCAACGTGAATCAGATCAAAAACAACATTGCTAACAGAAGTATTGATAGGAAATGGCAATCGTTTCTGTTTTGACATATGACATATGTCACAAGGTTCAACATTAGAAACAGAGGGAACAAACAATTTTAATCGAGAAAAAGAAAGATGGCCTAGCCTAGTATGCCATAGTAATGAAGTTTCTTTATTACAGATAACAGAATTAACAACAGTAGCATTTGAAACAAGTAAAACAGCACTTGAATTCAGCCTGTATAATCCATGGGAATGTTCAGCAACCCCAATCATCTTCCTTGGCCGGATGCTCTGGATTATACAATGAGAAGATGAGACAATTATGCAACAAGAAAGATCATGTGCTAATTTACTAATGGATATAAGATTGAAAGTAAAATCAGGCATACATAAAACATTTAAAAGTTTTAAAGAGTTATACAAATAAACAGTGCCAATGTGAGTAACTCAAACCCTGCACTTGTTAGGAAGATTCACATAAACATTGTGAACTGGTTTATAAGAGTGAAAAAATGCTAAAGAACATGCAATATGATCTATAGCACCGGTATCAACAATCCATTCACTGCAATGGGAATTATTGATAGTAGAAATATTTTAAGAAATATGAGAATCCATCTCACCATATGAAGGAATCAAACCTGAAGTGGACTTTGTCTGCATAGGATTCGGCAAAGTCACTGCATTAACATGATGAGAGGTAGAGGAAAGACCTTGTAGCAGCTATAACAATTAATCATACTGATCCTTAGTGAACTGAAAATTAGAAACCTGATCCTCTGTATTTTCAGAGTAATGATAATCAACAGATTGAGTAGTAGGATCATCAGTATTAACAGCATTAACATACACACGACTGGAAGGTTTCTTGGAATTCTTCAAATTGGTAGGATACCCATGCTTCTTATAGCATCTGTCAATAATATGACCCTCCTTTCCACAATGGACAAATTGGTGTTGTTGAACTGTTAAAGAACTTTCTTGGTGCAGAAACATTAGCACCTTTAACAGCTAAAGCACTGACATCAGATGCCAAAGGTCGTTCTTGTTGAATAACCAAAGAGAATGCCTTATTCAAGGAAGGCAAAGGATCCATCAACCGTATTTGTGATTTCACAGTCGAATAGTTTTCATTCAATCCCTTAATGAAAACCATGACCTGATCATTCTCATGAAAGTCCCTAATGTTCTTGGAAAGACCACATGAGCATTGAGGATTACAAGAACAAAATAGGAGAGGACGAAAGAATTGCAACTCATCCCACAAGATTTTGAGCTTAGTGAAGTATTCATGCACAGAAAGAACACCTTGTTGACAGGTACAAATTTCAAGCTGAAGATCTCATATACGAAAAGAGTTGCTTTGAGCAAACCTAGCTTTGAGATCATTCCAGATCTCATAGGCAAAATCCAACCAGATTATGGACTGTGAAATAGAAGGTGAAACAGAGTGAATAAGCCAAGAGATTATCAAATTGTTGCATCTTTCCAAGGAACAAGCAAAGGATCGCAACGAAGTGGTTGCAGAATCGATCCATCTACAAAGCTAAGTTTATTCTTGGATAGAAGTGACATTTTCATGGCTCTTTGCCATTGATGATAATTTGGTCCAGTTAGAACCGAAGAAACAAGAACAAGAGTTGGATTCTCATTCACATGAAGATAATAAGGACTGGAAGAATTATCTTCTGGTTTTGACGTCAAAACCAGGTATGATTATTAGTTGTCCAGGCATTGAAATTAGCCATAGCAGCAAGGTTCAATTAACGAAAGATGTAAAGACTGTAAAGATACTATAAAGTTTCTTTTTGGTTGCAAAGAATATGTAAGAAAATCTGGAAAACTTAGAAAGATTACAGAAATACTGGAGAAACAGAAGTAATTCGCTCTGATACCGTGATAGAAAAACTGAATTGAGAAAGGTGAAAAACTATTTCATCTTATCGAGTTAAAGGTATTTATACAAAATGTCTTAAGAATGAATAACAAACATAACTGTCAACTTATCAGTATATAATTCTAACAAGGATGAAGGCTCACAATTTTCTCATTGCTGCAAAACATCAAGAAACAAACCAATTCTTGACACTGTCAGAATTTGTGGCAATACAAAGAAAAAAAGTAACAGGCTTCTCTAAGTTTTCAACTCCCACGTTCAAATGCACAGAACACCAACTCAATAAGTTGTTCCCAGCATCCAATTTGCACAAGCACCTCATATTCAATGCAGAACCATATAAACACAGAACACCAACTCAATAAGTTGTTCCCCACATTTCTTAGCTTTTAACCCTTTGCTTTCCCTTTCAAATTACATCCAGTAAAACTAGGAAACAAACAATAGTCGACAAACCTGATAATTTCTCTGCACAACATAAAACAACCAAACAGCACATACATAATAGAAACAATGATCTAAAGGGA
>JAOSBM010000204.1:28954441-28972318 GCA_027568955.1 Erythroxylum tenue
TTTGTTTGAATTGTAGGCAAGAAACTTGAACCTGATAGGTCATAGGAGTGACATCCCATCTTGTACTAAATTGTTCTCTATCTACCATCTAAAAAATGGATCAATTCGAGTATGATTTATTAGCTTGAGACTAGTCGAATTGGTTTTGCAAACCATTAGTACATGAGGTACTTCCCTTGTATGTGGTTTACTCTATGGACTTGCATGGCAACAGAGATATCCCAATGACAAGTGAACGTGATCTCATAATACTCAGAACCCAAAACCAAAAGAAACGAATGACACAAAAGTCGGATAAACCAGAACAGGAAAGAGATCCACTAGCCTCATTGTAGTCTCTGCATCCGAATCTAATCATCCAATACTGCAAAATCACATAACATACACTGCATTGAGCACGAAGTCCAAGAACATTATCAGGGATTATTAAGTGAGTACCTTCGAGTAATCGCTTTCTACATCTCTATCACTCTCTCTAGGCTCCACAGTTATGTCAATGCGTGTGTGGTTTCTCTATCAATTGTCTGTACTGTAGTATGTAATAGCTGTTAGTGTAGTTTTCATTGCGACTGTAGTTTCATTTCGCAGACTGTCTGGTTGGTTGGTTGGTTTTCTGCTTTAGGTTGATATTAAAAGTTTCACATTAACTCTGGGACAGAATTTGTTTTGAAGAAACAGAAACAAAGAAGCTTATCATTTATGCCTATTATAGAAAGTCTCAACAAGAATCAGAAGGCTCAAGTGTATGAAACAGATTCGGCTGTTACTTCTGTTATTAATACTGTTCTGTCAACTTCAAGATTCCAACTTTAAGACTTTTCTGTTCTTGAATTTAGTATTTAGTGTCTTTTCTTTCGTTCATTTCGAGTTTCCTATCTGGGTTTTACGTAATAGGTCACTTTTAGTTGTTTTTGCAGCAAATCACTTGAACCTGCTTCCGGAGTGGAGTTTCACTTTTGCATTGGTTCTGCTTTGAAATCACTTAAAGTTGCCTAATTTATCCACTAATGACGCTTAACAAGAAGCTTTTTTAACTTTTCGTGTCGCAGAAAGACAGCTGTTTTATCATTATAAGTCAGGAGAGAGAGCAAAGCAAAACATCATAAGACTAAAATAGCAAGTTTCAGATGGTTGGTTGTACAAAGCAGCAACTAATAGCTTCCTGTTACCGAGATGTTCGCAGCCACTAGTGTTTGAAGCTCGTGCGGTTCTTGCGGGAAATGAAAAGTTTTCTCCTCCCCAAAGAAGAAGACGCCCAGATCTCGAGACCCTTTTCAATATCTATGATTTGACATGTGTTACGTTCATTAATTGGGTTCATTTTCGTGTATACCTTTCCTTTGTCCGCCATTTTCTCTTGAAAACCAAACTCAGGGTCAATACATGGTACTCAAAAGAGATTTGGTTTCAAAGGACTTAGTTTTATAAGTGCTCAAATGGTGTTAATATTGACCTTCGAGGGGTTAAACAGTCCAAAATCACAAAAGGGTCGGTCATAGTCTTGGCGTATGTGGGTTGCTTGCATGGAAACCAAGGTACTCGAAGCTTTGGTCTGCGTTTCTTCCATTAGATTATTACTGTTCTTTCCATAATTTTGGGTCCATTTGTCATTAGAAGCTGGTTCTTAACACTTAATCCAAGTTTTTGAATAATATACTCACTGTCAGTCAAGTTTCTGGCGGCGAATAGAATAGCATTATTTTATTACAGTAGTTAAGAGCCAAACTTGGTCCATTAATTGTGCCTTTGCTGGGCTTATACAGGGAATTTTACTTAGTAGTTGATTTGAAAGGGAGAGTCTAGGATTGGTCTTATGAACTACAAGACATGCTGTGCGTTGATAAGGAAGAAGAGGAAGATGACTTGTTCTTTGATTCTGTTGATTACATGTCATTTGATGGTAAAGAAGAGAAATTGAATTCTAGCAAGTTAGATTATGAAATCTGGTGTAAAGAGCCGCAAAGTGTGAAGGAGAGACGACAGAGCTTTTTCTGTGAAATGGGACTTGTTGACTTTGATGCTAGGAGTAGTGACATTCCTGATTTGGATAGGATTACTTGGTGCGGTGGAGCTGTTTCAAGTTCTTCAGCTTCATGTTCAATCAGAGAGGACATAGATGTGGTTTTTTGTGAGAGAGAAGGAAATTCTGAAGCAAGTTCTATGGTTGATGAAATTGATCAACATCAATTTGTTAAAGCATTTATGATTAACCAATGTAGAAATTCTGGATCTTCACCTCCTATGCAAGTATGTGAACAAGGTGAAGTTGAAGATTGTGAAAACTTGAAGGTAGAGATGAAGAAGAAAATGAAGAGTTGGTGGAGAGACTTAAGGTGGAAGAGGAAGGAAATAGGAGGTACATGTGTGTCAAAGCCTGAGACACCCAAAACAAACATAGTAAAAGTGAAGCAGAACAAGAAGAGTTGGATGGAGTTTACTGGGATCTATAAAGGACAAGAAATTCAAGCTCACAACAGCTTGATCAGGACAATGAAATTTAACCCAGATGGCCAGTATTTGGCTACAGGTGGTGAAGATGGTGTGGTTTGCATTTGGAACTTAAGATCAGTGGATGTCTATTTGAGTTCTTTAGCAGCTGAAGTTGATTGTTCGAGTAAGTTGAAGTATAAGAAATCCAAATTGACCACAAAAAAGATAAACCTTCCATCAGTGATCATTCCTGACAAGGTTTTTCAGATTGAAGAGTCACCACTGCAAAAACTTCATGGCCATACCAGTGATGTATTAGACCTGGCATGGTCCAATACTAATGTCAGTACATATTTTAAAATCTTTTGAGTTGTTTTCTACTATTTCTTTAGCTTTATATGGTTCTTATATGAAGCTGGATTTGGGAACTTCTATTGCAGTATCTTCTTTCATCCTCCATGGATAAAACTGTTCGTTTATGGAAACTGGGTTCACACGATTGCCTGCATGTCTTTCGTCATAGTAATTATGGTAAGTGTATGAAAAGTTGAAAACTCCATCCTCTTTTTTGTTGTTTGATCTCTAATCTTATTTCCAATGGAAAGTAATTGGCTGTAAATCTTTCCCATTGGCTATGTGACCATAAATTCTAAGCTGAAAATTTGTTATCTTCCAATGGCATCAGTGACATGCATTCAATTCAATCCTGTCAATCAACACTACTTCATCAGTGGTTCAATTGATGGAAAGGTACGAATTTGGGGATTGGATGAGAAGCGAGTTGTCGATTGGGTTGATGTTCGAGATGTCATATCTGCTCTTTGTTACCAGCCTGATGCGAAAGTATGATTCTGGTTCTTGGTTCTTCTCCTCCCCTCATATCACCAGGTTGTGAGTTGACAATATTCTAACAAATGGTATGGTGTTCTTTAATCATTCCAGGGTTTTGCAGTTGGCTGCTTGACAGGTTCCTGCCGCTTCTATGAAGTGTCAGGTACATGGTTACTATGCTTGAGCAGTTCTACCATTTTATTTGAAGCTTTCTGATTCTCCAATTGTATGCCTAATCTTATCTTCTGATGCTATAGGCAGTGAGCTCCAGCTTGAAGCAGAGTTAAATTGTTGCACCAACAAGAGGACCTCAGGAAACAGGATTACCAGCATTCAGGTTTCACCTTTTGAGATCTTGTCAATAGAAAGTTAAGCTTGTCATACCCCTATGTAGTATTAACATTTGGTTTTATTCACAGTTTGTAGACGAAATATCTAAAAAGGTTATGATCACTTGTGAAGATTCAAAAGTTCGGATTTATGATGGATTTGACATTGTTGCTAAATTTAAAGGTACAATCTTTTAGTAATGTTTGTAATGATTTTGGTTTCCATGGTTCACTTGTATAATTCTATACCTTTCCAAGTACGATACATTGTTTTTTGGCTTTCACCTTCCTGATTCTGATCATCCATCCGTGCATGGAACTCTCTTGCTTGGAAAGTGGGCATATATATATATATATATATATATCATTTCGTAAATCCAAACTCATTTCAACTTAACTTGCAAGTTTATGAAACTAATCACTCTCTCTCCATGTTTATCTGTCCAGTTCATCTCATTATTTATTGGAAGTCAATCTATTTCATTTATACTAATTAATATATGATTTGTATATTATAGGTCTTCCAAAGTCAGGAAGTCAGATGTCAGCTTCATTTACTCCAGCTAGGAGACACATAATCTCAGCTGGGGTGGACTCTCGTGTTTATGTCTGGAATTATGGTGACTTGTGTAGCCCATCATCCAAACATGTAGTATCTGTGAGGTCCTGTGAACATTTCTATGCAGAAGGTGTGACTATTGCAGTGCCATGGTCAGGCATGGGAAGAGACTTGAGGTCCGCAAGGAGTGATGATAAACTCCATAGCCACATTCAAAGAGAGGAATGTGCTTCCTCCTGGAGACGAGACCCGGACCAATTTTCTCTTGGCAATTGCTTCTTCATGAATGGACATTGCAGGGGGAGTTCTGCAACATGGCCTGAGGAGAAACTTCCCTTTCCTGAAGTAGAAAATGAACATCATCAGGACCTCCAACATAGAAGCCTTGAGGAGCAGCAAGTTCTGTCTGAGGCATGGGGACTTGTAATTTTGACTGCAGGATCAGATGGAAAGATCAAAACTTTCCACAATTATGGACTGCCCATCAAGCTCTAATGAATGAGATCCCGAACCCAAAGACTTAACTTGCAAAAAAGGCGCACGAAATCGTCCTGTTCCCTCCCCTTGTGATTTAGTTAAGATCATCCAGGGGTTCAATCTCTGCAGCTTTAAACATGTACATTCCTCTGTCTAATTATTCTGCAATTTTTTCTTATAGTCCTAGTTTAGCATACTCAAAATCTCAGAAGTAGAGTCAAGTTTTTTGACATGACATAGTTTTTCCTTAGTTCTTTTATCTTACTGTAAATGTTGCTGTTCATAAAGAGGAATACAATCATTATATCTTATGTTCTTACTAGTGTCTGATCTTCTGAACCAGAACTTTTGTAAACCTACAAGTGATCAGTTGATATATATATATGTGCTAAGAAGGGTATGATTCTATAGTGAAAATTGGTTGGTTGATACTATCTGATAAAAGTACCTTTAAACTTAGAAGTTTCTATTGATTCTCGCAAATGCTATGATAAACATGAACTTGGAGTGCATTATGTTAGGCTAAAGATTGGACTTTGACCTCGACCAATACTTGGAATCCTAATTTTGATTGCGTTTGCATTCAAATCCAATCTTAAACTAATTCGGGTTTAAGAAAGTTTACGGGTTTAAAAATTGCTAATCAAGAAGTTTTTTTGATAAGTTTATTACAGTTTTCACCTCTCCTTTCATTTTTGATAGGATTGTAATACCCAACTCTTGTGTAAGATTTCATAATACGAGTACTAGAGTAAGCATCCATTAGCATAATGTCGGGCTGGAATTAGTAGTTGGGATTTAGTTCAGGTCCAGCTTGATCAGAATTTGGTTCAAATTGATTAAGCTTTGAGTTAAGCTTGGACCTTTTTTTATTTTCAGGCTTCTTTTTTTTTTTTTTTTGGTTTTTAATTTGGAGTGCAGGTTTGAGCCTCTTGGCCTAATGCCATCCCTAGCTGGGATGATAAGGGCAGAGACTGGCCTTGACTACAGGTCCGTGAATGATGGGTGACTCTTGGCAAGTTTCTAGTCCTGTTCCACATCAGAAGAAAAGAAGAAGGAAGATTTTGAATTGTGAATTGAGTGTTCATGAGAACATCAAAGGTTCAAGGAAAATAAATTGTGATACTTCACATAGGTTTGGCAATTTTGGCTCAATTCAGGCTGAAGTTAATAGAGCAAATTGAGGTCGTTCGAATGTTGGATCCAACTCGTGTATAGCCTAAGGGTTGGTTTAAAACTTGGCCAGAATAGCTCGAACTTTATTATCAAAACAATATCATTTTAATTTAATTTTTTAAACTAATATCATTTTGGGACAGTTCGAGCTTATTTGAGGGCTCGGATTTAACAGGATCGAGCCATTGTTATTCCTGATCTAATCTTATACTAAAAAGAATATGAGAAGTAAAAACTTTTATAAATTTATAGATTTTTTTTCCTGATCTGTTAACTCTTTTAAATCTGAATTGAAATTGTTGTTAGACCACTCTAAACTTTGCTCTGCAATTTCCAACAAAAATGCTCCAGCCATCACTTTTCCTTGGGCAAATGGCTCTCTTATTAATCTGTTTGTCTTGTCCATTTTTCTTCACAAAGAAGGCAATTCAAACTTGAGTAGTGCAGAATCTGCAGATCAAACTTGAAGAAGATGCAAAGAGTGTTTTAAACTAAAATCATATGTTCTTAAGTAAAAAGGTGAAAAGCAAAAAGAGATCAAAATATGTGCAGTTCTTATTCTCAACTTGGGATCATTAATGGGTTGCAATTCTTGGTAAGGTATCATTTAGAAGAATCTTCTCTTTTGCTTTTCCTGGTTTTTCTTGGTTTTGAAGACTGCTACTGTCTTTAGACTTTCATATGTCAAGCTTTGTACTTTGTCTAGTTATGTCCCAAGAAGAGCATGAAAGAAGTAGCAACTACACACAAAAACATTACTAAAAAGTGATCCTTTAGAATCAGTACTTGGGCATCCAATCCATTGGCCCTTTCTCTTTTTTTCTGGACATTGTAGATGCAAGATCGCTAGCCTCAAGTCAGACTCAATAGATAAGGAACATGAGTTCATTTGCTCATATCTTGTTCACCTGGAAGAATTCCTGCAAGTTTCCTGACAGATTTCTTTTGCTAAGGTATGAAATACAGATTCTATGTATCATTTCTGTGATGAATGCCTCAATAGGATCTAGTGTTAAGAGAATTGCATCGATTACATGATATGTTCTGCGAAAATATATTCGTGAGAGCTCACATTTTTTTGTATGAATCTTCTTCAGGAATATCTATGGCATCATCTAGCGGTATAAGCTTCCGCAGCTTCCCAACACGGAAGGCGAAATTGCTTCCTTCAATATCACATGAAAGGTCAAGCAAGGACATAGGTAAGTAAGTTGTTCAATGGCTATATGGAATTGAAGTTCTGATGAAACTATGCAGAAAGATTGTGATGCTGAGAAGAATTTAATCATTTGTGAGGTACAGGGAAAACAAAATAACTTTGAATCTTACTTGGCAGATATAAAGGATACTGAGTACTTCCACAATCTGCCACTATACAGAGCTATCTACAATGGTGATTGGGAGGCTACAATGAAGTTCCTGAAAGAACATGAAGATGCCCTGACTGCTAGTCTTTCAGCAGATGGAGATACAGCTCTACACGTCGCGGTTCTCGCCGGGCATGTAGAGATTGTAGAGGATTTGGTGAACAGGTTGGAAGTGGAAGACTTAACGATAGCAAACATAAATAGTGCCACAGCACTTAACTATGCAGCCATTGGAGGAATTGTAAGGATTGCAGAGGTTTTGGTGAAGAAGAACAAAGACTTACTTTGCATTCCAAACCAGAATGGCCTCATCCCAGTTGTTGTAGCCTCACTCTATGGCCAGAAAGACATGGTTTGTTATCTTTATGCAGAGACTCCAAAAGAAGAGCTCAGTCCTGGAAGAGGCAAGAATGGGGCTATGCTTCTGACAACTTGTATTATTGATGAACAATATGGTATTACACAATAAATCTGATCACATAGTACAATTTGTTTGTTGATCAATAAATCGTTCCCATGAAGTTTTCATTGATCTGTTGTTTCTTTTTGGTTCATCGTTTCGTGTAGATATTGCTTTGAATCTGCTTCAGCATTATCCAGAACTGACTTTCCATCAAGATAGTGACAGTGATACAGCTCTTGATATGTTGGCTCAGAAACCTTCTGCATTTCTTAGTGGATGCCATCTTTCTGTGTGGAACTATTGGATATATTTGAGTATGAATACCCCTTCTCTGCTGATCTTCACTCGAAGCAAGCCAGAATTCAGGCTTGTGTGAGAGCTTTTTCTGAATAAGATTGAATTCCAATGTACTCAATTCCTTTTCTTGTTTAGGTATCCGAGTACCTCAGTCCGATTCCTCTGATAACTTCCATGAAGACATCGAAAGGCCCCATAGCGGACAAACCGATCAAAGGAGCACCACTAAACAAGGTGCTTTCAAGCATCATTTGTTTTAGAGTGTCAATTATGCAGGTTGCTTACTATCTTTGACTCTGCTAATCACATATTGCAGTATTCAACAAGTTGTTGGTGATGTTCTGGAAAAGCGTGACAGTGTTTGGTAAGTAATAATGTACGAAATACTTCCTTTCAATATACAATCACCTGGAGTGCTAAAACATCATGTACTCACTCAGTTCCAGCTATCAAACACATGTATAACCTGAAATTGATGCATAGCCAAGCACATGAACTGCTCTGCTTCATCTGTCAACAACTATCAACTGTACACAAGTCCGAATTCAAAAGAGTTGGCGTGCAGAAAGCCGTCTTTGATGCTATTAAGAACGGAATCGTTGAATTAATCATTGAGATAACTGATCATTACCCTGATATCTTATGGATTGAGGATGATTTCAATCGCGGAATCTTTCTATATGCAACCTTGCAGCGCCAAGAAAAGATCTTCAGCCTTATATATAGGATGGGTGCAGAGAGGCATGCAATGGCAACATATTGGGACAGGCATCACAACAACATTCTGCATCAAGCTGCATTCTTGGCACCATCCACACAGCTCGACCGTGTTTCGGGTGCCGCATTACAAATGCAGAGGGAGCTGCAATGGTACAAGGTAAGGTAGATGCTTGAACATACTTGGTAACTTCTTCACAGGATTCTGTAATAGCAGCAGCACTTTTCCTCCATGGCAGGAAGTGGAGAAGGTCGTGCAACCAAAGTACAGGGAGATGGTGAATGCATACCATAAAACGCCTCGAACATTGTTCACAGAATCACACAAGAAGCTAGTGGAAGAGGGTGAGAAATGGATGAAAGACACAGCGAATTCAAGCACAGTTGTGGCTGCTCTCATAGCAACAATCATGTTCTCTGCATTATTTACAGTTCCAGGAGGGTATGATCAATTCAAAGGGACACCACTTTACGTGGAAAGGAACTCATTCATGATCTTCGTAGTATCTGATGCAATGTCACTGTTTGCTTCAGCATCTTCATTGCTCATGTTTCTGGGAATCCTGACGTCTCGATATTCAGAAGAAGATTTCCTCAAGTCCCTCCCTACAAAGCTGATCATAGGCCTGTCAACTCTCTTCTTCTCCATAGCTACAATGATGGTAACTTTTGGAGTGACCCTAGTGCTTACCCTCCGTGAACGATTATCTTGGGTTTCAGTTCCCATAATTCTGCTTGCAAGCCTTCCTGTCACTCTTTTTGCTCTCCTGCAATTTCCTCTACTCATTGAGATCTTCTTCTCCACTTATGGACCTGGAATTTTTGACAAGCCTAAGAAGAGGTGGTGCTTTTGAGTTTTGAGTTGCTTTTCTTATAACTGTGTGTGATCCTGAGAATGCTCACTTGTTCTTCTTCCATGAATAGTCTCACCTTCACCTTCGTTTGTAATGGAACTTTGAGGAGAAAGATAATTTTATTTTTCAAGTTAAAATAATGTGATTATATTGAAATAATATAATAAAAAAAGGTTTCAAATATTTCCTTTTTGTGGGAATTATCCAAAATTAAAATTAAATTAAAAATTATAAATAATATTATTTATTCCTTTATTATTAATATCTTAAATTAGGTATTATAAAAGTAAGAATACTTTTTTATTTATTTAATTTTAATATACAGATATATGTAATGAGATAATTTTGTATATTTTTTAATATGCTAAGAATTATAAAATAAATGTATGCAATTTTCTTTTTATATATTCAGATAAAAACTTGTGAAATTATTATAATATTTATGTTCATAAAGATAACAATAAGGTCAAAAATACTTTAAAAAATCAAGAAATGAAGATTGAAAAATAAATTTGGATTTAGGTCTTTGTTATAATTAAGTTTGAATAATATTTAAATTTAAATAATTTAAACTCAAATAAATATATTTTAGATTTTAAAATATACTTAAAATTCATATACAATCGAAATCAATTTTACTTATTCAAAATTGAATTTTGGTAGAATTTACAATTGGTCTACGGGCTTACACGAGAAGGAAAGTTAGACTATATACAAGTTTAAGTGAGGTCCATAGTAAAATTAATTGGTGATACGTGGAATAGCCCATTACACTTATATGTAGTCTGTTTTTTTTTCTTTCTCCAATATAGGACAAACTCCCACTTTTTATATTTCAACAAATTCGAGAACTAAGAAATCTAACATTTAACCAATTTCTTACTAAACTTAATAGGGATGACAACCGAGTTTGAGTCTGGCTCACCCATCCTAAAGTCAGTGGGGATTGGCCGAACATCGAGCTTAATTTTCCTAAACTCGAGGCCCGATCCTTGTAAGTAAAATAAAGTCGTTTTGTACTTTTGATAGCCTGAGGTTAGACCCATGAGCCAGATCGAAGGAAGATTATGTTAAAATTTGTAATTTTGTACTAAATAAAGCAATTTTCTTTTTTGGTAGGGAATAATTACTTCTTGATAATTTAATATTAAATAGAAAATTTTCTTTCTAATATATTTTTGAGAAAATCTAAATTTGATTTTTGGTTTTTTTAAAATAGGATATTGAATTTAATGTTGAATGATGATACTTTTCTCTAAAATCTAGAATACTTATTCAAAGGTCGTTGCGGTCATTCTACACCAGAAACGGCTTCAAACGCAAAAGGCGCACATGAAATTCCGTGCGCACAAGCCGCGCACGTTAGCAACTGTCTCTTCTCTCTGGCCCTCTGGAAAAAAAAAACCTGAACAGTCAAAAGTATATTTTTAAACAGAAAAAAAGGCAATTCCAGCTCTCTCTCTCTCTAGCTTCGCCTTTGTCTCTCTAGTGCAACATTTCCGATGGCTACGGCCTCCCCCACCTCCTCGACGGAGGCGGCGACGGCGGCTGCGAGGGGCTTCTCAGGGTCTCGTCGGCGCACCCTAGCTCCTCGACGGCCTTCTCCGCCGCCGTCGCCGCCGCCAAAGAAGCTGAAATCGATGTCGGAGATACTGGCCACGGCGCGCTACGCGGTGGTGGAGCCAGCTGATTACAACAGCATTAGCTGCCAACAATGCGGCTCCGGCGACCGGCCTGACGAGCTGCTGTTGTGTGATAAATGCGATAAAGGTTTTCACATGAAGTGCCTGAGGCCGATCGTCGCTAGAATTCCGATTGGATCGTGGCTTTGTCATAAATGCTCCGGTCAGCGACCAGCAAGAAGTAGGGGAAATTTATTGGTTTCGTCTCTCGGTGAATGTTCTTCTTTTGAAATTTTTTGGTTTTTTTCCTTTGGAGATGTAAAATTTTGACAATGTAGGTTCGTTTGGTTGAATTTTAGGGCTTTCGCAGAAGAAGATAATTGACTTCTTCAGGATTCACAAGAGCATTGAGGAGAAAGAGAAATGGAGGTCTACTCTAGGTGAATTTCTTTATCATTACTGTTTTGTGGCTTTGTGGCTTTGTTTATTTTTTCATGTTTCTGTTTGTTTTGGTTTTTCATTTGTTGATTCTATTGATGTTTTATGACTGAAACTGTTTCAGGCTTCGTGCAACCAATTTCTACTCAAGTTAATGTGCTTCTCGTTCAACTTCTGGCTAGAAAATCATATCAAACAAGTATGAGAACACCAATGCAATAACATAACACTAAAGAACATTATTATCCCTCTCTGATAGAGAACAACAAACACTTGATAGATTCAATTTAATGTCAAACAGAGAAGTGAATATAATAGTCATTCAGTGGTTGCTTTAATCAAGAAGTTAAGTTGCTTATCCTAGAAATTTGTGATAATTTAGACCTTTCATTGCAATTAGTAAACATGAAATTTCAATGAGCTATGTATTCAGAAGAGCAATTTGAGAATCAAGATTCTTAATCTTATATTAGTATGCATTCCTCCTTATTCGCTGAAACATGATTGTTTTTACATTACATTTTACTATAATGGCCTTCTATTAACTTAACCTGTAGTGATAGCCATCTATTGCATCTTAGAAGAAAACAATATGTAAGCATACATGTCAATAAGGATGCCAACTTTATACTGATCACGCTCAGTCAATTGCGTAATTAATGCCTGATAGCAGGTTTTGGGTCTTACTATCTGATGCAAAGCTGTTGGCATAAGACATGAAGCTTAGTATTCTGAAGATGCATGAGCAATCACCAAATTTGGCATTTATATGCAAATTTAACCTAGATAAAGTATTAAGTACTTAAGGTGTTTTTCGGTATTAATAGTCTACCTTCTGCCATTGTTGTTTTTGTTACACTTTCAATTTTAATAATGCTGCTTTTCTGATGTCTGATTATGTTGGACAATTTAATTAGTGTCTATATTGAACTTCTTTCCTTGCCATATATGACATATATCAATTAGTTTGGATTCTTAGAAGCAACTAACGCATCTAATAGCATGATGTTGATGTTTGATTGTAAGCCACCCAATAAAATCACCTAAGATGTATCTTTATGTGCTAGGGCATTTAATAGTTTGTTATGAGGTGGCTTTCAGGGATGTATCCTTACATTTGACAGATATCACAGAACACGTAAAGTAACTCCTTATCCTAAAAATGTGCACGGATCATATTGGAATATAACATCTTTCAGCAGTACGGATATACGTTTTTTGGAAAGCTCCATAAATTCTATATTTCAATGAAGAGTGTCATTTATGTGAGTAGAAAGACACATAAGCATGTGCATTTTAATATGCACGTCTATGCAGAACCTGAATAGGAGTCCCTATCTCTTTTGCTCCACGCTGATTATTTATTTTAAAAGGCAGCGAAGTTTGTACAATCCAAGTTGGCTAGTTGAGTTCCACAACATAAAAAGCTGCATTTTTTTTCAAAGTCTCTAGTTACCATTTAACTAGATTTAGAAGCAGTGCAAGAAGGCCCCTTGAAGTTCAACATACAATTCCAAGATGGCGCATAGAAAGAGCCTCTTGCCCCTCTTGGCTCTTTGTTGAACACCTAGTTGTCCGTTCATGAATTGGGGGAGATCTATTCTTACATTCCTTTGTTTCTTTTTCTGTCATGAACTTTCCATGCAATTCTATAATAATATTGTGTCTATTATTTGCTTTTCTTTTTTTCCCCATCTAATTAAGTAATTTTTGCTGAGTCAGTGTACAATGTACTTGGAGATGAATTCTAACATAAATGATAAATATTTATTGACAAGGATTCTTTCACTTTGCATTTGGACAGTTAACGGGGAACTTTAGTTTTATTGCGATTTGTACTAAGTTTTTGGAATTGCCACTAATCAAGAAAAGTAGCATAGATATTGGGCTCCCTATTCCATTTTGTGTGCAATTTGCGGCTTATTATTTAGTATTAGCATGCCTTCTTGCATGTTCAAAACCTCGTATTCTGTTACTGATCTTTGCTGCCACAAGTATAGTGTTCTGTTAAGACAAAACAAACCTTAAAATGCTGAACTACTATTGTGTTAAATTCACGATCCTTCTAAGTGTTTTTGTGCTTTGTTTGGTATACCAGTTCCCTGAAGTCTCCAATTTATGCTTTTCATTAATTAATTTTTCAATACTTAACTCAAATATTTTCTTTTGCTTCTCTTGACTTGAAGAAACTCGAAAGCGTCGGAAACGTTCAGGACCATTAGTTTATCAAAAGAAAAGGCGGAGACTACTGCCATATATCCCATCAGAAGATCCTGCTAGAAGGTTGGAACAAATGGGCACCCTTGCTACTGCTTTAACAACATTGCACATGGAATTTAGTGATGATCTGACCTATTTAACGGGCATGGCTCTGAGATCAGCCAATCAATCAATGTTCGAAGATGGTGGTATGCAGGTATGAACTTAATACTTATTATTCTTATTTTCCTTCAAGATCATTTCGATGTCATCAATTACCAGTCAGTATGGGTTGTTTTCATTAGGTTCTAACAAAGGAGGACACAGAGACATTAGAACAGTGCAGAGCCATGTACAGAAGAGGCGAATGCCCTCCCCTCATAGTTGTTTTTGATTCATGCGAAGGGTACTGGAACCTATTTGAAGTGCTAGTAATGCTTTATTTGGTCTCTGCATAATTGAGTCGGTTCGAAGTTGTTTTGTGTTGCAGATTTACGGTTGAGGCAGACGGCCAAATAAAGGATATGACATTCATAGCAGAATACACCGGCGATGTGGATTACATTAGAAATCGTGAACATGATGATTGTGATAGTATGATGACACTTCTTTTATCAAAAGACCCATCTAACAGCCTTGTCATCTGCCCTGATAAACGTGGAAATATTGCTCGATTTATCAATGGCATTAACAATCATACTCCGTAAGCCTGCATAACCTACTCTCCTTAATGCTAATAAGTTAAAGGTATAGGTCTCATGGAAGGGCATTCTAATTACTCCCATATTTAGAATCCTTTTCTGAGTCATGCTTCATGTTTTGTAGAACTGCTACAGCCTTATCCCTCAGCTTTTTCATTTCCAAAACTCTACATTATTTTTTTTCCAAACACTTATTCAAAAGTCAGTTTAGTATGAATTGTCTCTCATGGTTAAATCATATCCAATTTTGTGCAGGGATGGTAAGAAGAAGCAGAATTGTAAGTGTGTGAGGTACAGTGTGAATGGTGAATGTCGGGTCTTTTTGGTCGCAACTCGTGATATTGGTAAAGGGGAGAGGCTATACTATGATTATAATGGATACGAGCATGAATATCCTACTCAACATTTTGTCTGAGATAACCAATAGAAAGTGACTAACAATCCTGAAGAACTTGGATGCAACTGTAGATCCTGATTAGATTCTTCTCATTCAAGAATTTATTTCACAGCTTACTGATTAAAAAATTTTAGATTTCTCCATTGTACTGATCATTTATAGTAATTTATGATGTAAATTTTTCCTATTTGAGGCAAAGAGGAAAATAGAGAGGCGTAAGTCTTTTCCCTTACATGATTAGGACAAGTTTTGGCTTGCCTCAAATATTTAGAGGAAACTCTTTTTGTCATACAGCTTTTTCAATGCAACCCTCTCGTTTCACCTGATGACTTTTTTACTTTCAGTTCCTCCAACTAGTTTCAATGGAAATAATAGTGATTCCCATTACATTACATTTCTCATTTCCCATTTCTCATCTCTCTCTGTCTGAATTTTGATGTTTACTTGTATAGATATTGTGCTCAGTAGCTTGATACATAATCTGATCCAACTTGTGTAACCTAAATCAGTTTCTGCATAGCTTTACAGGATCATCAATCCATTCCATAGTACAATTCATTCAATCTCTTTTCATATACCTTGTCATCTCCTGAGTTCGACCTTGTGAATACTGGTTTTTCAGTAGTTCCTGACAGTACTCAGATTTACTATTTTTTCATATTTACTATAGTGTCAGCTCTTTCATACAGAAATCCGTTTCTTATTTCAGTCAAAATGACATCAAGGTGAATGAGTACTTCAATGAGGGGTCCTGGCCTCTTTTATGTTCTTGGCATTTCTCATCTGTGTCGAATATTAATAGCATGTTTTCTGGCGTTATGTTCTTCAAATGAGAAATGTTTTGGATGCTTTTGATGGATGTTTGGAAGTTTGCAGGAAAGTTCATGGTAAGTAGGGATGGCAAGTTGGTCCGGGTTAGTGGACCTCTACCGAAGTTAATAAGTTAAGTTTAAATTGATCGGATTCAAATTGGTGAGCAGATCAAGTCCGAAAAAGGATTTGGGCATCGTTATACCTAAAGTTTTGGTCCGAATTTTCCATCCAAAGATCCAACGTCGTATAAGTGGAAACAAATCATCTTGACTTATGAACTCAATTATTCAAATTCAATTTTAAGTTCGGATTTTTGTTTAGATTTAATGCATTACAATAATAATAATAATAATATATCACTCTCAACGATGATTCTTTTTTTAAAAATAAAAAATTATTTATCATTATGGTTCTTATATATATGTGTGTGTATACAACATAGACGTTAAAAATTATATTTTAAATGGATGCTGAAAAATGAATGTGGATATTGATTTGAATATGAGTCTGGTGATAATTCAAACAGATAGATACTCATATCATATCCTTTTTTTATTAACTCTATTTTTTCTGTTTTTTTTAAATATTGATGGTTAAATATAATAAAATATTAATATTTTCTGATAAGAAGCAGCTTTAAAATCTCCACTTTACTCTTTAGTCCTCATCTTTTTCATCATATTTTATTTTCTTATAAGATGATAATAATGTAAATGATATAGAGATGGAGATGAAGTTTTGAATGTTGTGGAGTTCACCCAAAGACAATTTGAAGCTTTGGATATTTCTGTCTTTGTTTCAATTCTTGATTATGAAAAATATATGATGTCTTTATACTAGACGTTATGATTTTTATTATTTCAATTTTATAATTTTTTAAGACATACAAATCAAAATCTTGATTTGTTAATATTAAAGTAATTTTGATTTGGAGCATTCGCAAAAATCTGCTATTTATATTTTTTATTTAGAAGTTATATTTTTATGTGTTATACAACCTAGTGGATATCCAAAAACCTGAACAATCCAATGGATTTGGATATGGGTAGTAAATCGTAAAAATCGATGAATTTTAATGAATAATGGACTGAATCATAAAAAATAGATATGAATATGGGTAGAGTAATACCCAAACCGAACCCTATCCATTACCATCCTTAACGAGATCTGAAGAGGTCGAGTAATATACAACTTTACTCCTAACTAGTAGAGTGAATTTTTTCAAATATATACATATATATATATAGATAGATAAATAATTTCATCCTAATTTTTTAATTTTAGCTTTCTATTGAAATATTTTTGTTATTTAATCTAAGTGAACAAATTGTTTAATGTTAATTTTATCTTAAAATTTTTGCATATATTTTTCAATTACTCTACAACTTTGTAAGTTTACCAATAAAAAGACCAATAAAAACATTTTGTTATATTAAAATTAATACGATTAGTAAATGAATAAAACTAATAATGAAACTATTAAAATAACAATAAATTAATATAAACAAAAATAAATAAATTAAAGTCGTATTCATTATCTTCACTGTTGAACTCCTCGAAATGCCAAAACATGATTACATTCGAAGCACAAAGGAGGCCGCCGCTCTCTCCTGACTCGTAGATAAGAAAGGTGTCACCTTTTTATATATTTTTTAAATATGCTATTTATTTATCTACCGCTTATTAAATTTTTAAAATTTAAACCTAAATTTAGTTTTTTTATAAACTTAAAATTTATTTATTAATTTATATTAAATTTGGTTTAAAATGATAACTTTAGACTTGCTTTTATTATATTTTCTTAAAATTTATTTATTAATTTATATTAAATTTGGTTTAAAATGCTAACTTTAGACTTGATTTTATTATATTTTCAAGAACATAAAGAATTAAGTTGAGCGGCACAATAGACTGATAGAGCAGCCTCTATGACTCCTCCAATGGGCCAGGTAATGTGTGAGTTAGCTCACATGAACGATGAATGCCTCGTGAAGATTGACTTGCTGAGGCACCTGAACAAGGTTTTCCCAATAACTTGGTGTCACCATCTTGAGCACTAAAAGTGTGTGCAGAACATACCCATCATTGCACAAAAGGACACTGATCCTCTCTTCACCTCCTATGTAGCTGACAAGTGTCCTTTTGGAAGACAAGTCACTGTACCCTCTTCTTAGATTGGTTCCATCACCATGATTTTAGCTTTAAACACCATTAATGAAAGCTCAGATCTTTATTAGTGGAGTTTGGAGAGGATGACAGCTTTTATG
>JAOSBM010000204.1:28976458-28992804 GCA_027568955.1 Erythroxylum tenue
TTAGGTCATTGTCCATGAGTGGACCGATCGGCCCACATGCCGCTCTAAGCCTGGGCTTGGGCCTATCACAGCCGGCCTAACCAAATATAAATTAATAAAAACTGTTGTATATAATTTAGTAATCAAAGCTTATTTGTATATTTCAAATATTTATATTTTAAGTTATATATCTTATAATTGAAAGAGTTACTTATTTTATTTGATATTTCTATTAATCCTATTAATACATATAATTAATTTTTTCTAATTTTTATGTTTAAAGTGATGTCTCAACTTCTTGAGATTGAATTAATTCGAACATTGTTTATCACAGAAGGGCCCGAGCCTGACTCGATTTGACCTAAATTATTATTTTTTAAAATTAAAATGTCAAAACGACGTCGTTTTGTTATTACTTATCGGACCAGGCCAATGTCAGTGTCAACGTCGTTTTGCTATTACTTATCGGACTAGGCCAATGTCAGTGTCAACCTGGGCCTAACCTTTCGACCTCGGCCCGGGCTAGCGGCCCCAATTGTCATCTTTAGGAATGGAAGGGATTATTACCACAACTTAATTTAAAAAGTTCAAGATCAGGCTTAGGCCTAACCCAAAAATAACAAGTGGGCTTGAAATATGGGTCAAGATCAAGCCCTAGAGGCTTTTCATTATTTTTTTGCAGTTCAGTGCTTCAATTAATTTTAATTGCATTCAAGTCCCTTCCCAAGGAAAATCAATAGGGTTTAGCGTCGACTTTTGTTCTTGCTTTGCTTTGCGAAATCAAAATCGTCCCTTTCTTCGTTCTCTGCCTGAAAATGACGAAATTCAGAAAGCTGAGTCGACCCACTGGTCACCGTATGTCCATGCTCAGGTCTTCTTTCAACTCACACTCTCTCTCTCTCTGAAGTTTTGTTTTATTTTTGCTTCATCGATTCTGCTTTACTCTATTGATTTTGTTTGTTTTGGTGTATTTAATTTGTAGGACAATGGTTTCCCAGTTGGTGAAGCACGAACGTATTGAAACTACTGTTGCGAAGGTTGCTACTTTTGTGCTTTGTCCTTCATTTCTTAGAGGTTTTTTTCATGCACTGTGTATTCAGTAGTTAAGTGTTTTCTGTTTCGATTGGGATTTATGTTACTTTGGTAAGGTTCCTTTTATGGTTTTTTTTCCCTTATAATCTTTGTAGAATATGAGATGTTAAGAGATAGTTATGAGTAATGCTTTCACTTCACAGGAAATCTTCTTATTGAATTTTCCTACTGTTCTTGTAATTGAGAAAAAGATTGTTGATTTAACTTTGATGGAACATAGTGATGATTCTTTTGTGTTTCAGGCCAAAGAGATTCGACGACTTGCTGATAATATGGTACAAGTTGGAAAAGAGGTTAGTGCTTGCATCAAGTTAGTTATGTGATTAGCTTGCCTTCTTGTGATGATTTAATCATCAATAGACGTTATGAGTAATTGAAGGAAAACAGGACAACTAGAAAGAAAAGTGATGTTTCTAAATCTGGTTTTGACTTTAGCTTGTATTCTTTCAAAAAGTTTGAGGATATTTAGAAGATAGGTTGGAAATGTTCAAAATTTTGGGAAACAAAGCAGTTAGATTTAGTTGTAGAACTAGTGACTGTAATACATCCTAATTAAATTGATGGAAGTGACCGTGATCTTCAATTGATGTTTCCTAATCTTAAAACGATGATTGGCAACTGCCTCTTTCTAGTTTCGTTAGATCTCGTAAGTGTAACCAGTGTGCATTGCCGTACAAACTTGGACGGCATAAATCTGCATGTACTAAACCGAAGAGATCGAAAAATTTATTGTGTAGATATTTTCCAGTATGAAGTCATATTTTTTGAAACAGTTGGAGCCTTTATATATGAGCTTTATATTTTAATACTTATGTTCCTTCATGATAAACTTATTTTATCTTGAAAGAACCACAGGGTACCCTTTGCGCTGCTAGGCGCGCTGCAGGCTTTGTGAGAGGGGACGATGTTCTTCACAAGCTCTTTACAGAGCTAGCTTATCGTTATAAGTAAGTCTTTTGCTTCTTTCTTCCTTTGGTCTGACCATTTTAAATAATGTTCAAATTTGACTTCGTGTTATGCCTCACAGGGATAGAGCAGGTGGGTACACAAGACTGCTCCGAACTCGCATAAGAGTTGGTGATGCTGCACCAATGGCCTACATTGAGTAAGACCTCTATATCAACTTGAGATGTTTTTCCTCTAAGACATGTTTGTGCTCCATCGTGCTCTAGCAATTTGTCATTTAATAAATGGTAGTTACAGCATAGTGTTATGTTGCTGTGTCATGGTGATTTCAATCAAATGCTTAGCTGAAAGTCCTTTATCGGATGCGAATAAAAAAAATTTCAAAATCAATTTGTCTTGGATCCTAGCATCTTTCTTTTGGAAGAACCATGTCACCTTGTCTGAATTAAGTTGAATTTGAGGGGCATGTCATCCTATATGAAACAAGCTTTCTTTGAATCAGACGAAAACGGTCATTTAGATTGACATTTATGCGTGCACTGCAGTTATATAGATTCTATAACTATATTTTCCATAAACGAGCAGGTTTATCGACAGAGAAAATGAACTTAGGCAGTCAAAACCTCCTACACCTCAACAACCACAGAGAGTTCCTTTGGATCCATGGACAAAATCTCGGCTTAGCAAACAATTTGCTCCCCCGAAAGAGGCAAAGAGTTCAGACCCTGAGATATGAAGCAGAAGCCACTGGGGGCATGACCATCTCCAAGCTCTTTTGAGGCTACATTTCCAGTATTCTGGTTACGGGTTAAAATGCACCAACCTCATTTATCCCAGTAAGCATCTACTTTCCTGCCAAGACCATGAGATGAATAGATCGAAGCACAGATCAAATTAAGTTTTCCATTTATAACTAAAAGTGAATGATTCCTGTATAAGTAGATGTTCTTCTATCCATTTTTGTCTTTGCAAATTGGAGTGAAATTTTGAAGCTGCAGGCTTGTCATTGTTCAACTACCACTCCAGTTAAATCATTCAGATAAAGTTGCTCCAATGGTTATATTCATACTTGCTTTGTCAAAGGAACTTGTACAGTCCTGTTATTGTATCTTGATGACCTAAGAATAAGCCTATGTAACACTACACTATGCCTGATCGTTGGAAGCCATGAGCTCTAGTTTAGTTAAAAAAAAGTTTAATTCGTTAGATTCTTAAGATTTGATATATTATTAAATATACTTCTTAATTTATAAAAAATTCTAATAATTCTTTTATAATTTTAATTTTATAACAAAAATTCTAATTTGTATCGAAAATTAATGGTAAGGAATAAATATTATAAAATTAAAATTATAAAAGTTTGTTTATATTTTTAAAATTTTAAGATTACGTGAATAATATATGAAATTATAGGAGTTTAGCGGAATTAAAAAAACAATTGAGCCTCAAGTGAAGATGGGACTTGAAAAGGCTTGAAATTGGATTTTGAAGATTGATTTGAATGTTTGATTAAATTTTAAAACAAGTTTAATTTAACTTATTATTAATAATTAAAAAATTCAACAGATTCGGTGAGTTTAATCATAAAAATCTTGAACCGATTGACTATTCAGTTTGATTTAATATTCTGGTTTGATTTATTTTAATAAAACTTTTAAAAACTGAAGAACTTATTAATTAATCATTCAATTTAACAAATTAATTTTTATAAATCAAAATGAACTGATTCATTTTTATTTAACAAATTTTTAATTAAATTTCAAAATTTTGGAGGTAAATTCAAATAAAACATATAATTTTTTTAAATAAAAAAGCATATAATTGTAATTTTAAATTAGGTTATATCACAAAAAGATAATAAAATCCAATATCAAACAAAATAAATCAATTAACCGACCCACGAATAGCCTTTTAATTAATGAAAATCAGTGACTTGACGTTGAAGCAATAGTAAAGGTGAGGCCTGCACGCTTAGTTGCTCGCAGGTCGAAGAGATAGTCCTATCTCATCTCATGCATGAGTTTGACTAGGAACATTATAATTACCATCTAAAAGTTCCCATCCACCAATAGTATTAGGGCACATCATCTCACTCTTCCTTTTCATCAAAAGTGAACCTCATAAAAGTATAATTTTTATATATCATTTTGTATTTTAAGTTGAATGAGGTGAAAAAATAATAAAACAAATAACAATAAATAATTATTAAAACTTTTGTGAAATATATTAATTATGATATCTATATTTTAAATAATATCAATTGTAAAAATTTATTAGAGATTATAATGTTATTAATATCGTTTTAAACCAATGTTAAATTAAATAAGAAGCCACCGTTAAAAAACACTGGTCAGAATGAAGCAGTCAAATGATTAAAAAAGATTAGTCAGTATTCACCTTTATTAAATATTTTAAACAGTTTAGGGCAATATAGATAAATATAAGAATTTATTTATTAATTTTAAATATTAAGTTGTGATTTAAATCATTATCATCATCACATTAGTTCGAAGTCCTGCAAGAAGAGGTATGATAATACACAACCTTATCCTTGTATAATAAAGATGTTGTTTCGGTAAATTGTGATGTAAATATTTGACCTAAAGTAAGCCTACCAGATTAAGCCTCTTAATAGGGCATCAACTTCTGGTGTTCATTATTACATTTACCAGAACAAAGGGTCCTAGGACCTACCCTTTTGAGCCATGAAAACAGAAACTTTCAGTTTGATGCCAACTAAACAGATGAACAACCCCATTGTACTTTATCAGATGAAAACAATCATGTTCTCCCTAATCCTTGGATGGTTATGCCTCCCTTTTCTTGAGTCAGACAACCATCCCCATTACACAGTACCTAAACCTTGATACATTTGGCAATTCCAGAAACAGTAATACTGTCCTTAGAAGTACTG
Source organism: Erythroxylum tenue (assembly GCA_027568955.1). NCBI lineage: Eukaryota > Viridiplantae > Streptophyta > Magnoliopsida > Malpighiales > Erythroxylaceae > Erythroxylum > Erythroxylum tenue. Next base: position 28,981,350 of record JAOSBM010000204.1, read on the forward strand.
CACCAAAGTTTCACCAGAATCAATAGCTTCTGGGTTCAACTGTTCATACCACGTTTAAGAAAAGGAAGAGAAGGAAGTTGTGCAGATGTTTAGAATAAGAAAAAGTCTCTGGTTTATCTTCACTTCAAGTCTTACCTTTGGTTGCATTTCTTGGCTTCGAATATACTGTATATTACATTACTGTTCAGATTACGACTCTTCCATTGTTAAAAACATTAAAAGCTCTTCTTTCTTTTTTTATTAATGTCTATCCATTTTTTCTTGTAACAGTCCACTTCTGCAAACTTGTATATATATATACACAATGTTTCAGTTGATTAATTAATGCATGGTATACTGACAAAGGGATGGAGTAACAGAAGGATACGTAGCGATAGGTGCAAGGTTTGTGTCACTACAAAGAAGTCCCACCTTCTCTGTTTTTTTTTTTTTTTGGGTTCCAACAGTCATATCTGGTGGTATCTGTGATCTGTCAAGGTGGCAACTTCGTGTTTGGTCTAGATCTAGTTGAAGCCTTCAAAGCTAATGCTTGTTACATTTTCATCATTATTACTGATAACAATGCTTAGTCAGGGCCTTATATACATTTCAACACTATTTAGGTTTTTCTATAATCGACCTGTTTGCTTGTATGCAAAGTAGGATATAAAAAGAGAGGATAAAATGAGGAAGAAGAACAAGAAAAGAAAAGAAAAGGGTTAATGTAATTTATCATTTTCCTTTTAATTCTCTTATTTTTTTTGGAAAATTATTACTTAATTTTATCTATGGTGTGCAAATTTCATATATTTTATTATTTTTCTGTTTTTAATCTAAAACAATGCATTATTTAAAATTTTAAGTTTCATTAGATAGTTTTAGAGTTATAAAAAATGAAAAAAATTAATAGAATATGAAAGAAATTTTTTTAAAAAATATGAACTTTCTTATAATTTAACATTTTTTTATTTCAATCCTTATATTTTAAAAACTCTCATTTATCTCTTTATAATACTATTTAGTTAAATTCATCATTTGATTTTAGTTCATTCATACCAACAAAGCGATATTAAATTGACTTATTTCTTTATAATATTATTTAGTTAAATTCATTCTTTGATTTTAGTTCTTTTGTATCGATAAAACGATATTAAATTGAAATTTAATAATTTCAATATTATATTTTTTTCCTAATAAAGCGAGAACATATCACAATTTGGGAACTTGATAAAAGATTTTATATAATAACTAAATAGTACTATAATGTGGGTGAATCCTACTTAGTAATTATTTCCTAACCTTGGTGTTTCTAAACCTTCTTATTATGATTTTGACCAGTCTGCTAAGTCCAGTAGTTTGGTGAGACAGCTTTTGAAAGCACTCTTAAACCAATATTACTTTTGCATTAAGAAAGTGTGATAAGCCACATTCTCATTGCACATAAGAACCAAACTATATCAGAAGACTAAGTAATGAATCTTAAACAAACAGAAGAAAAGCTTGCAGGTTAAAAAAAGGAAGTGTTCAACTAATTAGACTGTTGGATTGGATTATCAGTCTGTTTTCTTACTGCTAATTCAACAACACTGAGACTGCAGTAATCATGTTGCCAAATTTGGGTTATTGAGAAGGGACATTTGATCATCTTTTATTCCCTAATCCATTTCTATCAACCAAACCAAATTGTTTTCACTAACCTAATGCATCAACTACTTCCACATAATGATGATGCCTCACTTCAAATTTTCTTGGAGAATGAAAGCTGATGAAGATCATGTTTTTTTGGTCATATCAAGAATTCCTGATCTGTTTGCTTTGTGTTAAAGTTACCATTCTTCTGTTGATGGCTTGCCTCAGAATGCATATCTATCCATTTTCTCTAAATAATGGTTAAAAAGTTTCTTAATAAATAGGTAAAAGAAAGTGTAATTTAAAAGAAATGAAACATTGCCGGGGTGATAATTATATAAACCCTAAATTTATTTTAGTTTAAAGACTAAGATTTAAAAAAAAAGAGAGTAAAAGATACGAGGTTTCTTTATAATTTAACTTATAATTTTTTTAATTTTTAAAATCATTGAAAGAACACTTAAAACTTATTATTTTTAAATTTTTATTAAAAGATATTGGCATATTGACATGAACAAAACAAATGAATAACCAAATATTGCCGATATGAAATTTCAAGTCAACACTTAAACTTAACTCGGCTCAACTAAATCCAACACAAGCCAGTAATTGAAAGATAAATCTTTCAAACATCATAATATATAACATTCAAAGTTTTGAACTTTGGACCTTCAGCACTATTAAATGATTATACTCAAGAGTACCTGATCAAGTAATGCACGTTGGTCTTTTAAGAAAATCTATACTTAATCACAACATCTGGTTAGACTTAACTTTGCAGAAAGATCAAGCCAACCTTGATTGCTTAGGTAACTTCCAAAAAAAAAACTTTGATTGCTTAGGAATAAAATACCAAGAAAAGAATATGAAAGTATCTGAAAGGAACATTCACAAAATAAGCTGAAAAAAAGAAAAAAAAATAGGAAGAGTAGGTGAGAACTAAAAATAATCAAACAGAAGTCTTATAGGAAAATTCGAATGGAAGTTACTTTGTCTATATTGACACTCTCTTCATTCCATACTCTCAAACTGTCTTATGATCTTACTCCATTACCTTTCTATTGGCTAGAGTTTCAGACATCATCATAGGTTTTGCTTCATCACCTTTTCTTTCCTCTATCTCTCTGATGATGCCTCTTTGGAAAATGGATCACGTTTCCATTCTGATTCTGCTGATTATGATTTTCTTTTTCTCTGGTTTCATGAAGCATAATGACCAAAGTTCATGATTATTGCAAAACTTTTGTTGAAAAGTTTGAGTCTTTTACCTTTAACAATGTCCAATTTTCTTATCTTGTTGGTACCATCTTGCTAGTTTTGCTTCATTAAACTAGCAACTTTCTTTTCAATCATTCTGGTGAAGAATGATGATATCTCATCATCTTCAACTTTAGCTACAAAGAGAAGAAATCAATCATTCACTATTGTCTCTTTCTTGTTTCTATTCTTTTTCCTATTAAAAAAATTGCTTTTTTTTAAAAATGTTTTTGTAGCTCAGATGCTGCTGCTCTTCTGTTGCTGAAAGTTTGGAATGAGGGGAGCAATGGGCAACAACCCCGGTTCTGTTGAAACAAGACATAGACTGTCTGCATCAATGTAAAGTCTCAGCTTCTTCCATATATTTTCACTGAAAATTACTTGAGCATAGGCCATGTTTCATTTTACTTCTCATGCACCAGTAGCCACAGGAATTATCATAAGAACTTGTTTTCTGGATGGGTTGAGAACCTGAGCATTATAGAATTTATGTTTTCTCTGAAAATTAGCTATTTTGATCTGCCAGGCATAGTTTATTGCAAACTACCTTGGATTCAAGATTGACCCAGATCCCGTCCCTTTCATTAGTTTCACCTTGTCTAATCTACGTTCTGAACAATTTCTTCATTAATTCTGGGTTAAATGCGGCCTATATGAAGATAGGTAGAACAGTGAAGATCTTCCACATATTGAATCAGAGTATTAGTATAACCAATTGTTTTTTTACACACAAGCATCTAAGTTTAGTTTGTATCCAAGCATATCTAGTTCCCTGATTTGTACATTCTTGAAACCTGATCTCTGGCTTTTTGGAAATGCAATTATGTGAAGCATGAGGTCTAGCTAACATCAAAGTATGAATTGATGAGAGTTTACTATTCATACATTATTACTCAAAGCATTTCCTATTGCATTATTAGCGATCATCGTGTTCCTCTTGAATTCTCACATTCTTTCAATTGGAAAACTTCCGTAAGCAGAGAAGATATATACAAAAGAAGGATACAGAAAGGTAAAGTCAAAGGTTCTGAGAAACCATACCAAATTTCCGGTCATGACAGGAGCTCATGCTGCAAGGTTTCTCCATTGAAACTTATCCTCGTGGTCATCATTTGTGGAACCATTGTGACCCTCTTACATTCTCCAGAAGTTGATCATTTTTCAGGCTCAACATCAAGGTACAGAAGGATCTTGAATCAGTTTTTTCAAGTTCTGTGATTTTCTTTCTGAAACTGTAGTTTCCTCAATGAAAAGAACCATAATCCTTGGAGTTAAGAATGGAAAAATGCCAATCTCGTCTGAGTAGGATATTTGTTGTCTTGTTTTGGGATAAATTTTATGTCATTGTCACAGTTGTTGGATAGTTTTCCTTGCAGGATAGAGTTATGCTAATATTTTCTTCTCAGATATGTTACTGTCATGTTTATCTTTCAGACAATGTCTCAAAATTCAAGGTGCCAGAGAGCTAGACAAGTGTTCTAACTAATAGTAATGATCCACACTTTCTTTGATAAAAATCTTAATGCAGGCCGAATTTCGTCAATCGTTGGATATGGGGAGGGTTGGAACAACGATATGTCTCAGAGTTGGATACAAATTGGCTCGATGTGATGAAGGCCATTGAAAAGCTAAGTGAGCAAATTGACTATCAGGGAATTGGTCTGTTGAACTTCAATAACAGTGAAGTGAATCAATGGAAACAGCTTATACCTGACGCTTCCCACATTGTTCTCCATCTGGACTATGCTGATAAAAATGTGACTTGGGATACTTTGTATCCGGAATGGATCGACGAGGAGCAAGAAGCAGAAGTTCCCGTATGTCCATCTCTACCAAAGCCTGAAGTGCCAAGAAAAAGACTTGACCTTATTGCTGTGAAGCTGCCTTGCAGGAACGAGGCGAATTGGTCGAGAGATGTAGCTCGATTGCACTTGCAGCTCACGGCGGCGAATCTTGCAGCCGCTGCCAAAGGATCTTATCCTGTCCATTTACTTTTCGTCTCCAGGTGTTTCCCAATACCAAATCTTTTCACTTGCAAAGAACTTGTTCTAAGAGAAGGCAATGCCTGGTTGTACAAACCAAACTTGAATGTTCTGAGACAGAAACTCCAGCTTCCAGTTGGCTCCTGTGAACTTGCACTTCCCTTCAGAGATAAAGGTCAGATTGTTACTCCAGCTTCTTGCTTCATTTCCACATTGATACAGAAGTAATAGCTTTTGCATGTATGAATTCACAAGCATACACTCAAACCATACACTTAGTGTTAGTGATACACCAGAAGTGAACACACCCTCAAATTATCAGAAGTAACAAATTCTAATACCATCCTTCATTATATCAGAGAGAGTTCATTCAGGGAACCCGAGGCGTGAGGCATACGCTACAATTCTTCATTCTGCTCATGTTTACGTGTGTGGAGCCATTGCGGCAGCTCAGAGTATTCGCCTGTCGGGATCCAACAGAGACCTTGTAATACTTGTTGATGAGACAATCAGTGTTTATCACAGAAGTGGACTTGAAGCAGCAGGATGGAAAGTCAGAACAATTCAGAGAATTAGGAACCCAAAAGCTGAGAAAGATGCATATAATGAATGGAACTACAGCAAGTTTCGGTTATGGCAGCTGACAGACTATGACAAGATCATATTCATTGATGCAGATTTGCTTATACTCAGAAACATTGATTTTTTGTTTGGCATGCCAGAAATTTCTGCAACAGGAAACAATGGAACTCTATTCAACTCAGGTGTAATGATCATTGAGCCTTCAAATTGCACATTCAATCTCCTGATGGAACATATCAATGAGATTGAATCCTACAATGGCGGAGACCAAGGTTACTTGAATGAGATCTTCACATGGTGGCACAGAATTCCAAAACACATCAACTTTTTGAAGCATTTCTGGATTGGTGATGAAGAAGAGGTCAAGCAAAAGAAGACTCAACTCTTTGGTGCTGAGCCTCCAATCCTCTATGTCCTTCACTATCTTGGTGTGAAGCCATGGCTGTGCTTCAGGGACTTTGACTGCAACTGGAACGTAGACATATTTCAGGAGTTTGCAAGTGATGTTGCTCATGAAAGGTGGTGGAAAGTTCATGATTCAATGCCTGAGAACCTGCACCAGTTCTGTCTCCTGAGATCAAAGCAGAAGGCACAACTTGAATTTGATAGGCAACAAGCTGAGAAAGCAAACTACACAGATGGACATTGGAGAATCAAGGTTAAGGATCATCGTCTTAAGAAATGTATTGACAATGTATGTTCATGGAAGAGTATGCTGAGACACTGGGGTGAAACAAACTGGACTGATGATGAATTCTTCACTCCAACACCACCTGCCATAGCCACACAATCACTCCCTGGTCTATGAGCTAGTATCTTCTTCCATTTGCAGATTCAGACATTTGGGAAGTGAATCACACTGAGTTCACAATGAGGAGGTTTCCTTCTGGTTTTGTAAAATTTTTTTCTCAAACCATCAAGAGTTGGTAGAGCAACTTGTCTCAGGATAGGAATCATAAACTTCAGCCCCTTTTGAGGCTAGAGATCATATCCGATATTTACTTGTACTAGAATTTTTAATTATGTCATTTGACAAAAGAATTGATATTTCATCCTGTAATTTTCTTTTAAATCACACAAAATTTCCATTTCAACTTTGCAATAAAAGCTCGAATATGATATAATCCAAAATCAACAAATCAAATTTTATTGAACCAAGTTCAGAAATGAAAAATCAGGTTGAGCCAAATTCTTAAATCATTCAATAGAATGAAGAGTGTTACTAAGTTTTTAATAATCTTTTAATGTTTATTTCCTCTTTGATTTTGGAACTTTCTCTCCTAAAGAAGTATACAAGTTTTTGCTTAAAAAAGATTAGATCACTTGTTCTATTTTTACTATTCCAACGCTGTTCCAACTTATCTCATCCACACATTTATGTGGGACTTGTATAAATATGTGGATGAGATAAATTAGAACAGCGTTGGAACATCAAAAGTGAAACAATGTACACTTTCCTCCTTAAAATGCTTATAAATTGAGTTCATAGTCACTCATGATTAAGTTTCATAATCACCAGAAAGCACAAGCCCATCAGATTGGGCTGTTTAAGTTCAATAAAAGCTTAACAGGCCTTAGAGAAAGGATTTTGCACTTGCTACTTTTCTTCTTTGGAATTGATTTTGCACTTGCTACTTTTCTTCTTTGGAATTGAAGTCACGAAGAAATGCAATATATATATATATCAATTTTGATGTTGAATTTAATCAAATTTGAATTTTCGACTATGAACTTAATTCATGTTAAATTTAATTTTTTTTCTTAATTTTGAATTAAGTCGAGTCAAATATAAATTAATTTTATAAAATCATTTGGATTGACTAGCGGAAAAAATTCATTGAATTTGATTGATGATGCTCTGTCTCAAAATTAAAGTAGTAATTGAGAAGTGAAGGAAATGACTGAATTCTTTTTGGTTAAAGAATAATATGTTTGTGATTTGTTCTCAAAAAAATTATTGAAATTGAGTCTGTCAAATTTATATATTTAAGTTTTACCCTAAATTTAAATTTGATTAAAATAAAACGTGCTTGTTGACGTTTTAAAAAATTAGTTGAATCCAAAAAAATTATTAAACTTGAGTCTATCAAATTTAGATATTAAATTTTGAATTTAAATTTAAATTTGACTAAAATAAAATTTATTTGTTGACGTCGAGTTTAGTTTAACTAATTTTTGTTATTAAACGAGTTATTCGATAAGTCAATAATACGAAATTTTGATAAATTCAAAAGACTCAGTTCCAAAATTCCCAAGTCAAGAAGACTTTTGAAAGGTTTGCCTTAAATCACTCCTAAAAGTCCTACAATGTCAATATTTCATACAAACTGATATGCATCACAAACCATAATGTTAGGAGAAAATTTATGACTTGCCAGTTTGATTGAAACCATAAGAACAGTGACTTAGAAGTATGATTGCATATTTTGATTGGAATTCATTTTCACTTACCTAAAAGCTACTTAAAAGCTGACTTTCAATTCAATTACCCTTTAATGTAACATCAATTTAGTCACTTTCTAATAAAAAGTAACCTTTAACTTTAACTACATCCACCCATTTCCTGACTTTTTAAGGAGATTTGGGGTAGAGTTGGTGAAACCAACAATAAGAAAAACTGCTTAACCATATATTTTTTAGATGTTTCTCAACACTTTTTTTTTTTGACATTTTGTTTGTTGTGAATAAATGGTATGTTAATTTAGTATTTTCTCGTAAATGTTTCTCTTTTTTAAAGGAAAATATATTCTCGTCGTCTCAAATTTATCGAAGTTTAAATTAAAAATTATTTTCAAATTTATAGATATAAAAAAATTTGTTACTTTGTTGCTTAACCATATATTTTTAGATTTTAACTGCTATTTTTTATATTTATGTAATATTTTATCGTAATTCCTTTATTCTTAGAGGGCGAGTTTTGAAGCAATTAGTAAAATTACTCCTTAAGATCAGAAGGTCACGAGTTCAAGTGACACGAGTTCAAGTGATCATCTCAACCCTTACAAAGTAAGGAATTTTGTGCAATGAAGTTTGCCTTTTTATTTTTAAAGAAAACTACACTTTTACTATCCAAATTTATCAAGACCTTAAATTAGAGAAATTATTTTCAAATTTATAGATGTCACACTCAAAATTGGAGATAAATTAGAATTTGATCTATTGCTTTTTGTTCTTCTTTTTTGTTGTTGTTATTTTAACTTCATGACTTATTCTTTTACACCAAATTTCATACGAGAGACAAGTAAAAAGGTTCTTATAAAGATTATGGTGCATACTTTTTAACATTATCTTAATAGCTATAACATTAGGTTTTCTTTCTAACTTGGACCATTCCTTAGACCCACACCTAACCTAAACTGCAACTTTAGATTTGTCAAGATGGTTTATAACAGAACATGTGGTGGTTGTTATTTCTCACCGTTGTCAAAGCATGGAATTGGACAATTTGGAAATGGGAGATAAAAGAACATCTTATCATCTAGCTAGTGGATGCTCTGTCCTCATGCACTATATGTGAACATAGATTCAAAGTGTCTTCACTATTGACCCGTGATTCCCCCACTCATTAAGATAAAAATTAGTTTTCAAGTGTAATTCAGAACCTAAGATTTTATATAGACATACATGAACAGGCTCTTCCAATTACAAGATGCTTTAAGCCAAAAAGTTATACGATTTTTTGTTCATATAAGATTAATCATGAAGAACTGATAAAAGTTTCAACATGAGTAATGTCAAAGTCACAGAAATATGGGGCTCCTGTAATCTCACGGGATCTCATTTTCCAGTACAATGTATAGACAAAAAATAGTATGGGACACATGCAGACGAGCCTATTCCCAATGGACTGCTACTTACGATAATGTTAGTCTGTGTTTACCTAACCACATGTGGTGGATGACATATGGTTGTTCTTCAATGAAACAAGTGCTTGAATCATACATTCACATCATGTTCATTCTCAGTTAGTTCAAAATCTACCATGTCCTTATCCTGAATGGTCCCAAAAGGGTACACAACTATCATATTGTTCACTCAAAGAAGGTAAAGAAAATTGACGTTAAAGGAAAGTACATTGTTGAAAATCAGCAATGGTTGGTGAACCTAAGCTCAAGCAACCACAGTGCAAGCATAACTTTGCACAGAGCATGCTTGCGTGACATTCGTAGGGGCAATGACAGGTCCTGCAAGGTAATGCTAAGAAAGCAGAAACATAGGTTCATCAGATAAGATTTTTACTGATCTGATAAACTATGAGAGTGACGGAGAGTATCTCACACTGACAGCAATATTTTATAATATACTGATTTATAAATGATTTAAGGATGAAAGTCCCGGATTAACCTGAAAAGATCGAGTCAGGCCACTAAACCTACCCATTGTCAACCTTGTTGCAAAGTTAAAGTGAAATGTAGAAAGGTTTGTGTCAGACATGCACTGAAGAAAGCACTTTCCATGTGTATATGAACAAGGGCAATTCCAAAACTTAAAAATAAAGACTTTATATGGTATTGCTCTTCCACTAATCGGATGATAATAATGGTACCGGTCACTTATCCCTTCAACTAAACCAGCATGCAGATAATATTTGCTACAACTAAGATGACTGAATAATCAAGAAGAATTTGGGATCCACTCATTCCCTTGGATAAAATTTTCTACCGAATATGCATTCACATGCTCTGAAGGAATCTGACTGCTCCAAGTAACTCTTCCTGCTGTATTAGATCCTGGTCCAGAATTCCCAAACTCTCCATAGTACAGTGTTTTCAAAGCAAAATCACCAGACCAGGGCAACCACCCTTGTGGTGATATAAGAACTTCGAAGTTGGAGTTTATGAAAACAACTCTGGAGTACTCCTTCCAAGGCCTTCCCAAGAAATTTTTGTGGACACTAGGTTTTCCATGATACAAAGCCATATATTCTTCAGTGCCATTGATCAAGCAATTTTTGAAGACAAAACCTGTTGATTGTGCAGGATCAGTCCTACCATGTGCCGTGACTGCATTACTCTCACCTTTTTCCGGCTTTTCTTGCCTTGGTTTCACCGAAATCTTGCAACCTTCAAAAATTGCAGCTGAGTTGCCAAAGATGAAGTCTACATTGCCCACAATGCGGCATGACTTGTAGTATTGCCGAAGGGCATGAGCATAAAGAGTGTCCTGATTGCCAAGTAATTCACAGTTCTCTATTACAGACAGATCGCTATCTACTCTTAAAGCTACTGCTTGATGGGTAGGAGCTCCTGCCGTATTCTGAATTGTCAGGCCACTAGCCATGAATCCATCCCCAAGAACTCCTGTAACGAATTACGAACATCATATCAGAAAAAAGACGAGGCAAACTAAACCTGGCAATCTTAGTATAAAATAATGCTCGGACAGATTTCAACTGTAAAAAATTAGAATTAAATGCAATCCAATTTCATCTACTGCTTCTGGAAATTTGTGGTACTCAAATTCCTTTCTCAGGTCGCTATTATAGTTAAAGCTAAGTCACTTAATTAGGAGGCAGACCATGTGACAGATACACAAAACGCCAAAATGAGTCAGTGTATCAACTGCTCTCTCTGCACAAGTTATCTCTATAAGCAGAATCTACCAATAGTTTAGAATATAGCCAAATGTGTACTCCTACAGCTGCTATATCGAACAAATTAGCATTTAACAACTAACTGCCAAGGAACTGTCGGTGTGAAATGAGGTATCGTCTTCTTCTTTTGCATTTTGCCTTCGAGTAATTCACAGATGACCTAAATCTTCAACTTACCAACTGTAGCAGATTCAAAAGTCGTAACCCCTAGCTGACCAGCATTTTTTGAACCTGTGATCACCGTTTTGCCAATACCATCACCCAAAAACACCACATTTCTTTTCTGAAGCGGAACTCGAACTATCTCCTCGTAAACACCCTCCTTGATACGTATCACAAACCTACAGTCTGTCTTGTTATCTGGAGCTGCATTAACAGCTTCCTGAACTGTTCTGTAACAGCCATTAGTGCCGTCCTTGCAAACTATAACATC
>JAOSBM010000204.1:29002906-29017227 GCA_027568955.1 Erythroxylum tenue
ATATCACTTAGCTACGTTAAAGCGAGATTCAACCTTGTCCTCTGATCTTCAACCATCCTACTTGTTCCCGAATGCATCATGAACCTCGCAATGTTTCACTCTCACACCTTTCCAAGAACATTATGAAAGAACTAAATATTCATGACAACAAAAGAATACGAGAAAGAGATACGACAAATGCCAACCTTTATTACTTTCTTCGAAGTATACAAAGGGATTCTCTCTCACATCTCTAAGTGCCTCTCACACTTACTTCCCTCTGAGTGTCTCTCACACTATGAGAAAAGCAAGTATCAAATGAGTTATTTATAGGCATCTTTAGATGACTAAATTAGAATCGCAATAGAGCTCTAGTAGCTAAAATCACAATCTTATCCTATCTTATCCTTATCAGATTATATCATACTAACTAATAGAATGACATCTCCATCCAATTAGGATTCTATCTAATAGGATTAAGCTACATCAAAATAACAAGATAAAAGATTACATCCTATCTAGGAATGATCTATCCATATCCACGGAGATCTCCTCTATCTTTAGATGATCCTTCCACATGATCTTTATCTCTTAGAGTTAATGTTTATCTACCGTGATCTGATCCGCCACATCATCCAAAATCTCCTTACCTTTATCCGTTGATGGTGAGTCATTCAAGTCAATAGTACACTGATCTGATCTAATGCTTACCATGCCAACTCTATTAGCTATGGTTTGTCCATTTGAATACACCCTACGTCTTTAGTCCTTTAAGAACCTAACCTTAGCCAAGTCAGCTCTTACAAGGTCCAACTATCCCAAAACTTGCACCATGCTTGATCTACTTGCTAAGTCACCTTAGAACTCTCGCATATTCCTGTCATGTGTGTGATCCAACTAACTTTCCACTCGATGTCCATCTCAAGCCTTCTTTTGGTCTTATATCTGAATCTTACACCTCGTCAAAGATTTCTGTCAATGTGCACCAATGCATGCCAATGCTTGATGTTACCCCTTTTTTGTCTTTGCCTCCTTCCAAGTCATTGCCTTATTCCATTGTTCCGTGTGCCGAACATTGTTCAAGACTCACCAATGCCTGCATAATTATACTATTATGACCGAGGGGTCTGACAGTGTTGTTTAAAGCTCAAAGTTGGAAGGTGCCATGATAGAAATAACGAGGAAGGCTAGAGCCCATAAAGCTTAAAAGAGTAACCTTTGATCGATAATGAAACCAAAAAGAAACAAAACTCTCCCCTTAACATTGGAGACAGGAAACAACAGCTACAAAATACGCTAAAGCATCAAAATAGCTCAGGAAAGACTAAAAATGCAACATCACTTAGAGATAGCTTTAAAATTCCCACAAATTCCCAAAGTTCTTACATTATAACATACTAGGAATGGAGCATCACGACTGGGATACAACAGAAGTAAGGAAACACTCCTTTTTTTAGTAAAGAAAAAGGTAGTTCGAAGAAAAGAAAAAAAAAAGAAAGTTCTTTTTTCAACTTTTTATGACTTCGCAGAATCGTACAACTAAAGATAGACAACAAAGAAGAAGAAATATATCATCTTGGTGTCTCCTTCTTATCTGTGTGACTCTCTATCTATATCAATATAAACCAGATTCCATTCTCATTTATTTTCCATTGTCCATTTTAACTTCTTTTGTATCCTATCAGCAAACACAGTTTTCGAATTGGAGCACATACTTGCCTCACTGTCCACTAAACTTATTAGCATTTTGTATTGGAGCTACCAAACTTTTGATGAATTCTAGTTAGTCATTCAAGTCAACCATACATGCTTATTTTATATATCCCATCTATTTTATTATTTTACTATATCACATCACATGTATGACATTCTTATCTTCTTTTAGTTTTACTATCACCACTCAAATCTAAAGTTGCCACAATTCAATTGAGAGTTTTTATTGAAAAGTTAAAATCTAGCTCATCATGGAAACTCAACATGATATAGCTCAAAAAATTAATAATTCAATTGGCCATATTCAAGTTTAACAACAATCATCCTTGAGTTCAGAGTATAATCTCGAGGTTTGCAGGCATTTACGAGCAAAAACCATAAGGGAACAGTTGCATATCGAGTATGTACTTTGAGGAGTCATAATTTTGAAGCTTAAAATGCATTTCGGGGTAAATCCAAGACATCCCTCAATGACAACAACATTGCTGACTCCGATGCTAACAGTTTTCATGTTCCTTTCTTAGCACATTCGTTGAAACCTTTATAGAGAATGATTATTCAACTTCCATAATTGATGAGTTATTCATGGAAACTAAGTAATGGAGAAACTAACAATAACTTCTAAAGTTTCTTAAAAGAATTATAAGGTTGAAAATATGGTTCGCTGATACCTATAACGTTTAGATGATCCTTCATCTTTCATGGAAACTAAGTAATGGAGAAACTAACAATAACTTCCATAATTGATGAGTTATTCATTTATTGCAATGTTTACCTACCAACTCATCTTATTCTGCAGAATGAGAAAATGTCATTCCGAGAATTGACATACACTAGTGCTTGCCAGTTTTGTTGAGGCAAAAATGAACATCAATGGACAGGAAGGCCATTAAACCAATGTTCTACATGTTTCAGCAAGAAGGTCATTGTTGATGCACATATTTATGCAAGTATTTATCTCCTAACTAGATTTCCTCTTGAAGTAGTTGTGAGGACCATTGCAATTGAGTTGTTCTTTCAAATCGCAAGGTCTCCTAAAATATTTGATAGCATCCATGTAAAATAAGTACCTAAAGAACCTACATATTTATTGTTTACTACAATAACATCTATACTATTCTTTCAAATATCCTGGTGACCAGATTAAAGCTATATTTGGTTGGACGTAAGGTTTTTAATGAAATAGAATGGAATGTAATTGTTTATAATGGGATGGAATGTAAATGGATGTAATATTAGAAAATTGTTATTTGGAGGGATGGAAGGGTCCATAATGTGATATAGTGAAATATTGTTTATAAGAAAGGTTCATAATGTAATATAGTGAAATGTTTTTTTATCATTTTACATTCCATTCTAAACCTCTCAAATCGGAGGAAACTTATTTTTACTGCTTAGGATGGAATATGATGTAATGTGAAACCCTCCCTTATCATTCCATTCCATTCCATTATAAACCCTCCTCCCAAACTATGATGTAATATTCCATCCCATTAATAACCACCCAACCAAACATAGCCTAAAGATTATGTGAAAAGTATAATCAATTCCTCACAAAGTGCATTCATACATGGGGGAAGTATTGGAAATAATATCCTAATTGTTTATGCGCTTTTCAAATCTTATTATAATAAGAAATGAATCAAAAGTTGCTCCACAAAGATTGATTTCTAGAATGTTTTTGACTCCGTCAACTAGAAATTTATTTTAAATTATTTCGAGGTTTTAAATTCCTAAAAATTTTCATTCAATAATTAACTAATGTAAATATACTCTTACTTATAATGTCTTTATTAATGGTGAACCTACTTAAATGTTTAAGGGAGTTAAAGGGATCAGACAAGGCGATCCTTTAAGTATTAACTTAACTTATATTTCACAATATCAGCTAAGGTATACCTTTTAACTTTATCACAAATGCAAAGATCTTAACCTTTTAACTTGACTTTTACTAATGATCTTATCTTACTTTATGGAGCTGACTAATTTTCCGTTACTACCCTCATGAAATCATTCAACCATTTCTTAAATATTTCAAGGCTTATAGTCAACAGTTTAAAGAATCAAATATTTACTTCTACTTGGGGTATCCTTATTATTATTACCTTTAGGCTCGTTTTACATAGATTTGTACCTCCCTTTGATTCCATTTTTTGAAGAATTAGGAGCTAGAAAAAAAAAGCTCTATCCTATGTAAGGAGATTATAACCTATAAATTTTATGCCCAACAACTTCCATATCTATTAGAGATCACATCTTTACTTGTCTAAGAACATCATAAAAGCAATTCAAAGGATAATCAATAATTTTCTATAGTTTGGTGGAATAAGTAACAATGGAAAAACAAAGGTAAGTTAGAATAAATTGTGTTTGCCTATTAACTTCGTAGCACATTTATTTCTCTTATTCTGGTTTAATGTTTGCTTATATGTACTTGAATTCTCTGTTGGGATTTAATCAACTTCTTTCATTTTCCAAAAATATGGAAATATCTATACAATCTTAAAAATGTTTTTCATATTTGAGATTTGAGATAAGTGTCAAAGTATGTTCAAATACAATCTCTCCTAATTTTATTTTATTTTTTAATTTATGATTGACGTAAAAAGTAAACAAAAAGATATTATTATTTAACATCATTTGTGGAAGACAATTCAATCTATTGGTTAAAGTTTGGTTTACCACATTTAACTTTGCAATTTTGGTTATTTTAACTACAATTTATTCATTTTAATTTCAACTAAAAATTTCAATTATATTACTAAGTCTAATTTTTAAAAAGATTATAAATTTATATCTTGATTTATCTCGGTAATTGTTAACTTATAAGTAAAATTAGTTTAGTTAGGTTATAGAGAACAAACTTCACTATAACTATAATTTGCTACTAATTTGGAGAAATAAGTAAAGAAAAGTCTCTAAAGCTTATTATGGTGTGGCGACGAATAGATAAATACTTGAAAGAGATGAAGTAATTAAAGAAGGATGCATAGTATTTACTTGTAAATTTAATATTTTTTGGAATCAATATCTTTTTTTCCTAACCTACTTGTTCTCTAGTTCTTTCTCTTTATTTATAACGAAGTTCTCGCTCAATATTTGATTTTCATGTATAACTAATTTAAAGTTTCAACCGCTATTTCATGCACAAGACTTTTGAATCCTTTAGGCAAGTTTGGTGGATGATTGGTCGAAAGATGATTATAGCATTATGTTTTCATACATTCAACATCTTCATTCGTCAATAAGGACTTGGCATAAAATAATCCAGATGTAGAAAACTCAATTGTATGATATGCTGTAACAACATGCATGCACGTATTCTTAAAATTGTGTGATGGACTTTGGTTTTTATAAGGATAAACTATTCCTAGATAATTATTAACAAATTATTGGGCTCCAATCACAACTCCCATAACGTTAATCAAGAACAATAAACTAATCTCAAGAGACCCAATCGTAAGAACAAATAAGAAAATAATATATATGATAAGAAATTAAATGGAACACTAGGTATACATAAAAAAAAAAAAATCCTTCAGTATAGAGGGAAAAACCATGGACCAAATCAACAAGTAAATCCACCAATTTGAAACAAGACCTATATGAGTTTAAAGTTTCTAAACTCCTTACTCCGAACTATTAAGTTATATCCCAATAAGTTTCAGTATTTGGTATAGGTTAATATCTCAAATCAACAACACTCTTAATCTAATCCTTAAACAAACACACAAAAGACAACTTGCGGCTATAACTATCAATTATATAACGAGAAAGATCTCTTAGCTGACTCACTTTCTTTCTTTTCCTTTTTTGTGTTCTTTACACACATACCAATGAACTCATCATTTCCGTTTTATACAAAAAAGGGTTTTAAAATTGGACATGGTCACATATAGGTGACTATGTCCCTACTATATTTTAAGGTATTGCAAATGTACGTGATTTCAATCAGTCGTATGGTTCATTTACACAGTCATGTATACTTAGGATATGGGCGCATGTGTATACTTAGGACAATAATATATTTATTTCTATTAATATTACTTTTCACATATTTCACATATAAAAATAACCACAATTAAAATTAAAAATATCATTTAATCTTTATATAAATATAAAACTAAGGATCATACAAAGTACTTAAAATGTTACAATTTTATCATATAATAAATAATAATTACATCAAATAGAAAGAATAATAAAGTTCCATGACTCCATAAGTATTGCAAAAAGAGTTCGTCAAATAACACAATTAATTAGAAGTGAAACCTAAAACAAAAATATTTACAGTTAAAAGTTTTATATTTGTATTACATATATAGAATTTAACATATGCATCAAATACAAGTGAAATTAAAAGAAGAAAAGAAATGTAAAACTTGGAACTTTATTCAGTCAAATATCTACTTAAATCGCATTAAACTCAATTCTCATTTTGTACAAAATCTTCTTGATTAAAAGGAGTCTCATCATCACTATCATTCAAACTCATCACACTAAATGACATGCTTATACTTTTTCATCTAAGATTATCTTCTGAGTCATTATTATCTATAAAAAAACTTAAATCCTCAAAAGCGCAATCTTTTAAAACATCGATATGGTCAAAGAAACTTAAATCTATATAACTACTTGTTCTATTAACAGTCATAATAAACAAATAAATTAAATTATTAACAAATTATATTCAACTTAATAATGATAATAACATACCTTTTTCAAAGCTTTAAACGTGTAAAATAAAGCCTAAATCATTCAATATTTTGTGTTCCAATCTATTTCTTTTTTTGGATTGGATGACTTCACATTTGCTCTAAATCCTTCCACACTTTATTGCATTTAAACACCGACTTAAAATTGGAATTGCAAACATTTGCAATTCTAAAACAACACTTCTAAATTGGTCTTATAGGCAATTATAAGACAATAAAAGTAACATTATAAACAAAATAAAGTGATGACTAATTTCCTACAAGTAACAAAAGTAAAAAAAAAAATATAGACCTAGATTAAGTTTGTCTCTTTGACGAATAAGAATGGGCATTTCAAAATCACCAAAAGCATCCTTATAAACCTCCATTTGTGACCTTGAGAGATCTTTCATCATCTTATAAACAATAATTATTGTAATATTTAATATCATTCTCCTATTAACTTCATCTTTCTTTGTAAAAATTGGTCTAAAATAGACACTAGGATTTAAAAATTTCCCAACTATAAACAACAAAAAATAAAATTGTCTTTGCTATCTCTCATTATGACTGTAAGATAAGGTGTGTACAAAGAAGACCTATTTTTTATATTGGCCTTTATTTGTTCCTTCACACTCTCCATGGCATTATAAAAATAACTGATTCAATCTTTTAAAACATCGATATGGTCAAAGAAACTTAAATCTATATAACTACTTGTTCTATTAACAGTCATAATAAACAAATAAATTAAATTATTAACAAATTATATTCAACTTAATAATGATAATAACATACCTTTTTCAAAGCTTTAAACGTGTAAAATAAAGCCTAAATCATTCAATATTTTGTGTTCCAATCTATTTCTTTTTTTGGATTGGATGACTTCACATTTGCTCTAAATCCTTCCACACTTTATTGCATTTAAACACCGACTTAAAATTGGAATTGCAAACATTTGCAATTCTAAAACAACACTTCTAAATTGGTCTTATAGGCAATTATAAGACAATAAAAGTAACATTATAAACAAAATAAAGTGATGACTAATTTCCTACAAGTAACAAAAGTAAAAAAAAAAATATAGACCTAGATTAAGTTTGTCTCTTTGACGAATAAGAATGGGCATTTCAAAATCACCAAAAGCATCCTTATAAACCTCCATTTGTGACCTTGAGAGATCTTTCATCATCTTATAAACAATAATTATTGTAATATTTAATATCATTCTCCTATTAACTTCATCTTTCTTTGTAAAAATTGGTCTAAAATAGACACTAGGATTTAAAAATTTCCCAACTATAAACAACAAAAAATAAAATTGTCTTTGCTATCTCTCATTATGACTGTAAGATAAGGTGTGTACAAAGAAGACCTATTTTTTATATTGGCCTTTATTTGTTCCTTCACACTCTCCATGGCATTATAAAAATAACTGATTATTACCTTTTCATCACTATCAGCTAAAAGAAGTATTCTCACCTAGCATTCATAAACTTGAATTACAAATTGATATTGAGACTAAAATTCATCATCTTCAGGTATAATTTTAGAAACCTCCACTCGAGCACTAGACCTAGCATATTGAAATGCGACCCACTTATCACCTGTAAAAATTTACGTAAACTCCTTATTTACTAGAAAAAACACTAAAGTGATAAGAAATTAGTTGCAAATCTTGTAACAAAAGGATGATATAAATTCTTACCATTGATGAAATACTTTCTCATTAAATTCAGGACCTATGCACAATTATAAATAAACTTAGTCTTTTTTTTTAAATTTTTACACATTTTCATCAATGACAAGAAAGTATCTAGATCTCCTATATTTTTTAACATCAAGTCAATATCATATATAGCATAAGGAGTTCAAAAAAAGAATTACTTACTTTGCAATCTTTTCCTAACTTCTTTGTAACCATAATTATTTTCAATAATGAATTAAATAATGTTTTCTAGCCTAACTTCATTCACAACTTCCTCAAATATTTGAAACAGAGTATCAACATTTCCAACATGGACAAATGCATCAATAAACTTAAAAAACAATGTCTAATTAGCATAATAAACTAAAAATTGATAATAGGCTATTGTCTTCTATTTGACCAACCATTATACATAATTGAACACCTATAAGTTACCCAAGTCATTCTTCTTTCTTCTAAATAACTATTTATTCTATAAATAGGGCTTTTTAAAAGTTTACATCTATAGTCATCATCTAAAGGAGTTTTATATCTTGGATCATAAAAGACAATAGTTTTATATCTTGGATTGTAAAAGACAATAGCATCTTCCATGAGTTGGTAATAATTATACTTGGCATCATTGAATAATATACTTGAATTATAATACTATCTAGCTATTGCCATCTCGATATTATGATCTACTTCTTTAGATTGTAAGGCATTACATATTAAAGGTTGAGCTTCAGGAGTTGTTCATGGCATCAAAAAGTTAGATGTATGTTTTCCTTGTTTCCTCACATCAAATGCTACATTACTTTCTTATTGTGTAGGAAAACCATCTTCAACATCCCGATTATCTTCCTGGCCACAGAAAAAAGAGTTTCCACTACCAATTTTGTAGTTCAGTCTTCGTCTTCTTTCTTTCTAGTAACGCCCCAACATATACCCTAGAATTATTATAGCATGTCTAGGTTGTATTAAAAAGTGAACATAATGAATTAAGTACATCTAGGTATAGTAAGACATATAATGGTACTTAATGTAAAAGACAAGGGTAAATGAATAATTTGTTCACTTTGGCACAGACATACATACTTAGACGTGAAATATGTATAGAAATTTTTTTATATGTTTGCTTGAATTATGAGCATGATGTGAGGGGAATTGATTAAAGAAGTATTTCATAAGAAAATGGGATGTTTTTTGGTTAAATTGGATATATTTTTATGTTACTCTTGCACGAGAAGACCGAAGTTAGTGGATTTGGGATGTGTACCTTGCTGAATGGATAGGTTCCACTAAATAATCTTTTATAATTTGGCCATATCTTGGTTTTTAGACCTCCAAATTGGATCATTTAAATTGGAGATTAAACTAGAGACATATATATATAACTTTCATGAAGGAACTGAAATCTGATTCTGCCCCTACGAGTTATGAATTTTATTTTGAAGTTGAGTTCTGACTACTATCCTTGTTTTCGAACAACCTACAATTTTTTTTGGTATGACTCCTGATATAATTAACCAAATTGCATGAAATTCATGCCATTAGAAACTTAAGGCATAGTGGAATGAAATAAATTGATAAGATTATATGCCAATGTGGGAATTAAAGGAAGAAGAAGGACTAATATGCAATTCTCCTAAAGTCCACTCATAGACCAATAAGATTAAAGCATGTGTGTCCAATAGAATTGTAACACATGGTCCAATAGAATTGTAACACATGGTCTAACAGAATTTTTAACACATGGTACAATGAGATTGTAACACATGGTCCAATAGGATTATGACATATGGTCTAATGGGATTGAAACATGTGTCTAAGACTAGAAAATTTATGAAAGGCACATGGAGAGGGAAGATGGACGAAAATTTGATGGCTTAACTTTAGAATTTTCTCCTCTTCATTTCACCTTCTTCATCCCATCATTTTTCACTTGGTGATTCAAGCAAAGCCAAAGAGGAAGGGAAGGAAAAGCATTAGAAGAACTACTTTGCCAATTTTAAGGTTTGGGACTTCACTTAGTTAACTTATGTATTTATGTATATTTGAATATGTAAAAAGATTCATTTGGATGTGGAATGGATGATGGGATGATGCTTTGGTGTTATTTTGGTGTTAACTTGCATAGAATTGGTTGAATATGACAAGAGAGTATTGTGTAGTGGAATTCTGTCTGGGATTTGTTGAATCAGTAACATTGTTTGGATCATAACTCAGCCTACATAGCTCCAAATTCAGTGATTTCAGTTGCATATGAAACGTAAGAAATAGAAATAAAAATCTCTAGAAGAGACTCTGACCTAATTATGGTTTTGTGACCTTTTAAATTGAGATTGAAAATGGTGAACTAATGATGCCCCCGTTTTGGACCAGCTTGTGATTTTTGGTCTATATCTCATGATTTAGGAGTCCAAATGGCCTGATTGATAGTGCTATAGAAACAAAAGACAGAGAGGGAGAAATGTAGTTCTAACATTTGTATGAATATTAAGGAACAAGTAGTGGTATGAATAGAGAAAGTGTTTGTCACGAATGTCGCATTGTTTTTCACTACAAGAGTTGAGACATTTAGTGACAATTGTTTTGTGACTAACTATTGTTTCGTCACAAATACAAGGTTTTTTGTGACAAGATAATTGATTGGCACTATTGTGTTGGATTAATTGTGATGATTTATTTTTTTGTCACTAATACAATAGTAATTGTGACAATTTAGTATCTTTCACAATTAAGTTGTCACTATTAATATACTAATAGTGACAACTTTTCTTTTATCACTAAGTTTTGTCATTAAAAGCATATGCAATTTGACACCAAAATAAATTTGACTGGAATAAATTGTAATAGTGACAAAACATATGTTAGTAACTAATATTTTCTATTTGTTATAACAAAACATAGTTTCGTTACTAATTTTTTTTCTTTTTGTTACGAAATAGTAAATCGTCATACAATATTTTACTTGTTGTGACAAAAAATTTTATCAATAAATATTCAATTAATTAGTGTCTTCTTTATATTGTCACAATAACCGAACTATAACTACGGTCACAACTATTCGTAATTTAGTGACAAGTTTTTTGTGTCTAAATATTTTTTTCATCACAAATACGATATTTTTTAGTGCCAAAATAATTGATTAACACTATTGTTTGGATTATCTGTGATGATTTATATTTTTGCCACTAATACAATGGTAATTGTAGCAATTTAGTATCTTTCACAGTTAAATTGTCACTATTAATATATTAATAGTTTTAAAATTTATTTTATCACTAAGTTTTGTCACTAAAAGCCTATGAAATTTGGTGCCAAAATAATTTTGGCAGGAATTAATTGTATTTGTGACAAAACATATACTGGTAACTAATATTTTCTATTTGTTGTAACAAAACTTAGTTTGGTCACTAATATTTTTTTCTTGTTATGACGAAACGGTTTATCGTCACCCAATATTTTACTTGTTGTGACGAAAACTTTTTTCAATAAATACTTAATTAATTAGTGTTTATTTAATATTTTCACAATCACTAAACCATAACTATGGTCATTACTATTTGTAATTTAGTGACAATTTTTTGTGACTAAGTATTATTTTATCACATATATGAGGTTTGTTGTGACAAAATAATTAATTGATACTATTCTTTGGATTAACTATGATGATTTATTTTTGTGTCACTAATACAATAGAAATTGTGACAATTTAGTACCTTCATAATTAAATTGTCACTATTAATATATTAATATTATCAAAATTTCTTTTTATCACTAAGTTTTGTTATTAAAAGCCTACATACTTGTTATGACGAAAAATTTTGTCAATAAAAATTCAATTAGTTAGTGTTTGCTTTGCTTTTTCATGAAAGAAAATAACAAAAAAGAAAGGGGGAGAAGTTGCTAAATTATGAGATCACAAGTTTTAATTTTAGAGTAATTAGGTTGTAAGGTTATGATTGTTTGAGTTGGTTAGAAGTGATTTTGTAATTTGTGGGAGTGTTTTTTAAAAAGTTCTTTTATTTTTTGCGGACTAAATTGAGTAGACGTAAATTTTAAGTATTATTTAAATAGAAAGGAGAAAGAAGATTAAATCATATGAATATGTGTATCTATTAGAAGGTATTGCATTTTCATAAGCTTAATAACAAATGACTAGTTTTGTTTAGAATTAAAAAATTCATCAATAAATGATGGAGATTACAAATGTATAAGGAGCTATAACCAAATTGAGTTAAACCCAATTAAAACACTGACGTCTGACTTAATAGCAAACAAAACAGCATTTGCTAGGACCTTACGACATCGTTCAGCTCCAAGTAGGGATGGAGCTACACTGGGGACAAGTGGGGGCACTGCCTCCAAAAAATTTCACTTGAAAAATTTATTATTTTAAGTTTTGATCACTTGCCCCCACTGCCTCCAAAAATTTTCACATAATTATTATTTTAAGTTTTGATCCATAAAAAAATAAAATTTTGCCCCCATTAAAATTTTGCCCCTACTCAAAAAAAATTTTGGATCCGTCCCTGGCTCCAAGCAACGATATTTTACAAAGATACAAGACATAATACACTTCGGGCATAACGACTTAGGGCTTTCCTCTCATCTTCGATGCCTTTCTCGATTTAGGTAGGGAGATGCAATCCACCGGTGTGCAATGGCGCTTCTCTCCCTCTGTTCTTCAATCATGGTAACAACACTCTGGACTTGACAAACTCGTTTATTCATATATTTTTTAATATAATTTGGATGGGTTTTTGTCACTAAAATTGGTCTTTATGGCTTTATTTGAATATTATTTGAATTATTTTGCGTTACATTTAATTTGTGTTTATAGGGCAAAAATTGTCATATCTTGATTTAACTGTGATAAATTGATTTTTGGATAATTGGTGCTACTTTATTTGTAATTTAAATGAAAGCCTCACTTTGAAAAGAAACGACAACTTTGAGAGAAAGCATTAAAACATTAAATAAGATAAAAAAGACAAGTGAAGACAGCATGGCCAAGTATGGGACATTGACAAAGCAACCAAAACAACAGCGTCTAAAGAGAAGCAGCGTGGCCTGGGAAAGTAAGAGGAAACGACACCGTGAAGAGGAGGCTTGCAAAGGGTTTTGGAGGCAGCACAGTAATGATGGACCAGGAACTATTAAAATGAGTCACATCATGAAATAGAGGAGAGGGAGCTGGCGGCATTGTTGGCTGTGGCATGCATGGAGGTAGGCAATGTGTGAGGCGTGTATAGGGGTTTCGGTGTGGGCTGCGTAGCTGAGAGCAAGGGCGGCGCGAGTGAGAGGTAGAGAAAAATGAAAAATAACGCAGAGTTGCGTGGTCGGTGGGTGTGAAGAGAGTCTAGCGTTTTTGCGTGGATATGAGATGCGCGCACAGTATCCATAGCGTTGATTTTCAATTCCCCCTCTTCATCCATCAACTGCTTTCTTCGTCAGAAATGGCGTTGATTTTCTTCTAGGCTTACCTAGGTTGATTTTGGTATTACTCGAATTCGTAATTTTTTATTAGATCTGCTTCTGGGTTGCTGTTATTTGCTCTATTTGTTTCTTTACCCACATTTGCAGTGATCTCAATTTTCTTTTCTAGATTTTTTTGGTTCATTTTCTAGTCCTTCTCTTTGCTTGTGGGTTTCTGTTCAAGGTTCACTAATTTCTTTAGTTGGTTAAGGTTTTTGGAGCTTATGTGCATCCATTTGGTTGTCATAAATACACGTAACCTCTAAGAAACTCCTCAACTTGATCCAGGTCGTGTTTTCAAATATTAACACTGGTATGTGCACCAATTTGGTTTCTTCTTTTCATATTTTCTCTTTCTCGTACACCCTCTTGTGAGATATGGAGGGGATCTAATTATTGCCACAGATCGATTTTATTTTTCACCTTTTACTAGTCACTTTTCGATTGAAGCGTTTTAGGGTTTAAACACATACGTGGTTTTCGATTGAAGGCAAAATGGTAGAAGATTTGGGTTAATACTTTATCTCTCCCTCTTTAAGGTAGTCACTCGCTCTCTTAGTCTATCTGTAGTGAGTGAGTGTAGAGTGTGGCTTTAATTTCCGTATTGTCTGTGTTGGCCTCTTTCTTAAGCTTTAGATTAACACTCAGTTTTCTACTTCACTCTACTTCTTCTCTGTCTGTAACATTCCGTTACCCATGTTAGGGCTAGAATTGTGAATTTAGATAATTTGATGAGAAACTAGGAAAATGCACATCATGCATAA
>JAOSBM010000204.1:29031797-29043573 GCA_027568955.1 Erythroxylum tenue
GAAATATTAGGATTGAGGGGAGCTCCATCATCCGGCTCACTATACTCCGGTTCTTCTTCTCCCTGATCCTCGTCTTCTACCATATATAACTGAAACTGCTTCTTCCTGCATTTGTGTCCCGGCGTGTACTTCTCATCACACCAGAAGCACAATCCTTTAGCTCGCTTTTCATCAAACTCTCTGCTGCTTGTAGCCCTACTGTTCCGAGGATGTCTGGGGTTAAAATTGAGATGCCGATTTCCTTGGTTCCCTGGGGTTGGCAACAACGTCGTCTCTGTCTGGTGCCTTGAAACAGGGGTGGTGTAATTAGTTCTCTTGAATGCCGGCACTCCTCCTCCCATTGGGCTATTAGCTTTGCTTCCTTTCCCAAAGTAGACGGGAACACTAGCAGCCACAATCGCCTCCTGTTTCCGTGCCCATGTATATGCCTGGTTCAAAGAGTGCGGATCCATCATTTTTACGGTCAGGCCAAGCTCCGGCTTAAGCCCCTTTAAGAAGAATCCAACCAGGTATTCTTCTGGTAGATTCAGCTTATTGGAGTACCTATCAAACATAGCACAATATTCCAATACCGAACCCTCCTGTCGTAACTCCTTTAAATCCCCTATGGGATCGTTGAAAATGTCTTTGTCGAACCGTTGTCTCAGGAGTGTCACAAACTCGTCCCATTTCATTCCATGCAACTCACTTCGATTTCTAATCGTGAGTTGGTACCACTCCAATGCGTCGCCCTCCATGTGGATCGACGCCAGCCTTATCTTCAGCTCGTCCGGAGTCTGATCCAAGGTAAAGAACTGCTCACACTTATAGCTCCAACTCTTTACGCCGTTGCCATAAAACTTCGGAAATTCAGTCTTGTTGGTTTTCAGTACTCCAACATTGCGCCCTTCGTCTCCCGAACCCTTCACAGATGATTCCGTTCCCTCCTTGTCCATTTTCTGCATGAGCTGCTGGAACATTGACTTAATATCACTGATCTCCTTCTCTTGCCTCGCCTGAGCTTCAAACATACTTTGGATACTCTCTTCCAGACGACGTACTTCAACTCCTCTCGTGCTCTCGGCCATGTTTTCCGAGGAACGTAAGCTCTGATACCAGATTTTAGAGTTTTTCTTACCTCACAACGTCGGCGTTATCGCCCACTGTTACCTTACGGATTCGCTGAGTAACAAACACACAATCACACAGAATCAAGGGGAAGAAGAGAGAGAGAATAACATTCATTCAAAAACAGCCTATCCTTACATTCGGTTACAACCGATATTTAACCTATTGAACTAAAACATTCTAGATAAGGTCACGTGGTTCCGACATGCTTCCCTCAACTTCAACACTGAGTTTCATTTATTCTGGCTCCTTGCTTACGACGTCGTCACCGTCTTCTTCTTCGTGAACTCATGCAACATCATTTAACGTAACACCTAGTAATATCCATGGAAAAGAAAAACAAATTTGCTTTGGAAAGCTTTTGATCTTTCGATAACGTCCCGTCTCTGTCTCAGGATTGACTGATGTAAAGCACAGGTACAAGTCCAGCCATTTTTCCATCTCTTCCAGGTCGTTTCTTCTTGACCTGCCATAACATGTTCAGTTTAAGCCACCTACACGAAGTCCTAAAGGCAAAACCTGAAAATCTCTCCAGGTTCTAGCTTGGCAGTCTTTGGGTTTGGATATGCTCGGTGGCAAAGAAAGAATAGTAAGGGGAAGAGAGAAAAACTGAAAGAATATGCAATGTGTGGGTTGTCAGCTTAGTTTTAAATTGCCATCTGAGATTGTAGTTACGATCATAATCTTATGAAGGATTGTAGAATGAAGAGGATAGGTTAGATGTAAATGTAACAAATCAGGGTAATAGAAAATGATAGAGAGTGTGTTGTCAGGATGTGTTTTGAAATATGTTTTGAGGCATGAAACATTAAAAACCAAAGGATGCTCCAACCATTTCAGAAAACTTACATAGAACCATCCATCAACTTCATACTCGATTTCGAGCTCTTCACCTGCTGTTAAGTTAAGCTACAAGTAGGAAAACTGTATTTTGAGCAATATCTGGTATCAAGTGTAAATAATTCTAAGATCTTATTTCTTTAGATAAAGGATCGGGAATTCATATATTCTCACCCGAATTGTGAAACTTACCTCATCATCTCCACCGGCACTGAAGTCATATAGTGCTGATCCGAATTGTGGAGTTGCAGAAGAAACAGGTTCCTCATCCTGAGACTCATAGCTCGGAGGTTCATAATTCTGACGGCCAGCCAAGGGGTTCTCAAATGACTCGTATCTTTGCAAGACAGCTGATTCGTAGGATGGAGGCTCTTCCCTTGGCTGAAAACATTCAACATCAGCTCAGGTGCAAGATTAGTAACTGTAAGAAACTAAGGTATCACAGGAATTATGCAGCTATTAATACATGTGAATTATAAGGTACGAATTTTACCGGTGTTTGAGACTTTCCATGATCCTTTTTCTGTGAACTGAACAATGAAGGGTAGTTCATTCCTCCATAGTGGAAAGACATTGAAGTATCAGCTGATCCTGTTGAGTCTGGGGAAGATGAGCCAGATGACCTCACATCATCTTCCTGGAAATCCAATCAACTGCATTAGTTCAGAAGCTCACGACCACCCTAAAATGGAAGAAAACAAAGTCTTATCTGCAACAGTTGTACCTCTAATTCGGATGGCTCTAAAAGGGTCTTGGCCCACATATCATCATACCCAACTGAAGGTCTGGCAAAGATGTTCTCTTCTTCCACATCAGGAGCATCAGTTCCATTTCCAGCAATAAATTCATTGACCTGGCATGGAAACACAAAACAACTTAATGATCATTAATCATGGATTTCATTATCACAATAAATGATATAGATCTTTTATTTGATAAGAATATCATTATGTGAAAAATGAAGGAATATTCTTACCCTGTTCATTGCAGGAGCGTTGTTCTCTAGCAACCCATCGTCCCCAAGGTTTGCTGCCCAGGCATTAACCAGATCATCGTCCAGGGTATCAGGCTCAATAGATGATGGTTTAGACTCGTAAATGAGTTCAGAAATTCCAGTGGCGAAAGCTGGATCATTAAATCCAGTTGATGCGCTTATGTTGTGCTTTGTGCGGTAGTTGTCAATAAGTTTAGCACTGCCAAGTATATTTCACAGCATAATAATACGACAGGAGAACTGAAAAATAGTTTGAACATATCATGGAACTCAACCACAGCTGCTAAACAATCTTTTATTCTTACCTTATTGGCCCCAAAGGAAGATACTTCGCTCTTGGAATGTAACAGAACAGCGAAACAAGATCTAGCAACTTCTCATGCGTTTCGTAAAGTTTCTTCAGCTCTTCGTCAGTCCATTCCTTACCTGCATTATCATGATAGCGAATGTCCCTGCATCATGACAATATTTACTGAAACCCAGGAAAAGGAAACTGTAACTTCCACAGAAAATAGATTCAGGCACTTACTTGATCAGTTCATCTTGGGCTGTGTACATTTCATCCAACACCATTATCATTGGACTGATTAAAACTCCAAGGCCAGTACCACTAGCTCCTTGATCTTCCCCATTACTAAAATGCAATTCTGATAATTGGGACTGTTCTCCACCAAGTGCCAAAGCATTTAACAACTCATAGATTTGTAGCCTAAAGGGCTCACCAGATCTAATGGCCATGGTCGTTAGGGCTTGAGCAGCAACAATGCGGACCTATAATGAGACTCAAACAAACGAGAGAACGAAAATAAATAATGACCAACAATAACAGGAATACTTTTCGTATCACAGTATCGAGTTAAACTTCAGTTACTAAAGCTTTCAGTCTTTACTTGCGACTGAAAAATGCTTATGAGGGTGTGCATATAGCTATATACTATTCCTAATAAAAGATGGTTAATCCATCTTATGTAGTTGAGAAGATCAACTTGAAGATTTTCTACTAAATTAGAGACTGGTATGCAAGAATCTAGTTCACATAGACAATGGTCAAACTCCATCTGATAATATACTGCTGCTGCATAACAAGTTATGGAGGCAAGTCACCTTTTTAAGTGTGAAATATTTTAGTACTCAACCTGGTTCGAATCAAACCGAACTCAAAATTTTATCAAAATCTAATCAAATTAAAGTGTGAGCTTGTTTTTCTAAGGTGCAACCGGATTTAAGATCAAGTTCAAACTTATGAATTAAATTCGAACTCAAGTTTGGACCTTGTAGGGCAAAAGTCCGACTTGACCTATTGCCTGTTGCCTTAGCTGAGACGTGGAAGTTGGAAAGTATATTGATGGAACAAACTGTCAAATACGTATCGCATGAAAAAGTTGAATGAGCAGTTTGGGATTTCTTTACATTTTGTTTTCATACTTATTCAAGCCAATGCAAAAGGTGTTTTAGATGGAATATAATACCTCCCAGCTCCCACTAAATGCACACCTTTGAAGTCGAGTCAATGCACTAGCCAGAGTGGGGTTACGAGAGTTGGCAGCAGCAACCATTTTATCTGGATCTAACAGCATCAGTGCAGTTCCAGGAGGGGTTGAAGATTCCCAGGCATATTCATTAGCAGCATAATTTGCATTTTCTCCAAGGAACCATACCTGTATGTTCATCATTTAAAGATATTAAAATATGGGTTTAACTAATACAAAACTACTCTCTCTGTTGCATTTCTTGAATCAACTATAGAGTTTCTATGAAGAATAAGTGTAATATGTGCAAGATTCTTACTGCTGCTTGGACTAATCGCTGCAATGCCAGAGCTGACTTTGGATCAGATGCAGAAACCCTATCTACTGACGTAAGTCCTAGCATTGATCCAGGCTGTGGAGGTGGTAGATCAAGAACTATAGTGACTGCTTCTAAAGCTGTGTGTTTTCCTTCAGGACCAGCTCCAATAAGGCATGTCTACAAACAAAAGTCCATCGACTTAATCAGCATTATCTATTGTAATCAGTTTCTACGTCTAACTGATTTTGCTTTTCATAATGAGACAATTAATGAATCTAATCTCAAGTTAAAGCATACTTTCCAGAGTAGTTGTAAAACGTCAGCATCAATCTTTCCTGGGACTTTTGTAGCAAAGATCCTAGCGATTTCAAGCAGAGTAACAGCCATACCTGGAGTAGCCTGGGGAACAAATAAACGACAGAACGACAATTCACAACTTTGCCTAAACATCACAAAAAAAAAGGAGTCTCTTTGAAAATCATTACTAGGAGTCTAGGATGGAATAAACTTCAATGAATCCGAGTTCAGTTTTCTAATACTTAAACTCGTGCCAAATTGTATTTCGATAGTATGGTTCAGTTTTCCGCCGTTATTTCCTGATAAAATTATAATCTTAAAAGTGTGAATTTCAGTCCAATTACAAGCACTTGAGACTTGATTGAATTTGATACGAAGTTGGCTTGCACTTGTAAGATGAATTGCATACCTTAAAACGAGCATGTAACGTAAGTAAAACATCATTTACTATTGTTGCTGGCCAAGCAGGATCAGAAAGCTCTGATGCAATAATGGTTTTTAGTTCTTCAAACGATTCATGTGGGCTTTGCATCCATATTAGTGCCTTGATTACCATTGCTCGAACATAAGCACACTCGCATGCTGCAGTTGTCCGTACTACCTCCATTAAAGAAGCTAGCAAGTTCGGGACTGTATCGTAGGCAACTGTTACACTAGATTTTGCAGCTTTTCCAGCACCTAAACAAGCACAGAGAGGAGGGAAAAAGGGAAGAAGACTGCATTATTAAGGTAAGCATCACTAAAGGGAAACTTTACATATCGCTTATAAACTATGTACATAAACTACAGAATGCTGATACTCAAGGGCATGCCACGGAATGGTCACGTTGGAAAGAGAATTTCTATAAACACGAGGAGAAATGATCATATAAAAAATCAAACTCATTTATAGTTAAGGTTGGAACGGAGAAGACACTGAAAATGAAGCTAAAGAGAAGTAACGTTAAGTTCCCAAGGCCTGACCATATAAATTGTTAAAGAATCGAGAAAAGAAAATAAGGGAGACAGAAGAAGATCAATACAAAAATTACCTGGTGCATATGGGTTTTCACTAAAATCTGAATCATCTGTAGAAACATTAACCTCTTCATCAATGTCGTCATAGCCCAAAGAAAAAGCAGCAGCACGACTTCTTCCCATCTCCTGAACAACTCTTGCTGCAGCATGAAGCCCTGGCCTTGAGAAACTACGGAAAGAACTCTCCAACCTATTCAATCAAAGTAATAGAAGGAAAAAGAAAAAAAGGCATAACTCTAACCAATGTTGGATCGACTTTATAAACCAGCATCTAAGAAGTCTATGTAAATTCAGCTAAACAAAGTTAGACGTTGGAGAGACAGAAGAATATTGTGCTCAATCGACCTCCTTAGCACAAGTTTAAGGAGAGTTTGAGGCTGCCTAGTTTTTTGAGGAATGTCTTTCGAACCCTTTGATTTCTTGTCTTCCGGCAACTTCATAACCTCTCTGCTTAAGTTGTACCACCCTACAGCCCTCTCTTCGGTCCTGCAAGTACATGTGAGCAGAATCAGATGCTGCGGAAGTAGCCAAAAAGGCAAAAGAAACCAAGGCAAATTTAGATTGGTATCGGTTTCATTTCACCACACTATAATCATTCCTTCACTCCATTTTAGCTTATTACAGTTGCGTAACAGCCTGATAGAAGAAGACAAAGTAGTGGCGGAAGAATTTCATGCCATCAAAATACCTAAACAAATGCAGCAGGAGAAAAAGAAATTACCTCTCTGAGTTGTCATATTTCCCTAGCAAACATAAGATTGCTTCAAAACAAACTCTTTCACTGGGATCTACGAGCAGTTGATGAAGAATTGATTTGAACTGAGATTTCATGTCAGGCCTTTCTGAAACAGAAATTTCAATAAGCCGAAAGATATATACTTGTAGACCCCTATTCAAAGAGATAAAATGTGCTTACCATCCAATGCACGGGCTCTACATATTGAATGGCACAACCTGGCTAGTGCAACTTTGGCAAGTACATCATCCAAATGGAGGGCATGAAGCAGCTTTTCTGAAGATCAATAGTTTTTACAATGTTACACCAACCATGAAATGAGATTGTAGTCTGTCATAATAAATTCCATAATGCAGATCTTCTGCAAACACAACTAGATGTTTAACAAGATATGGTCCCTGACCCTGACAACAAAATCAAATCATGCAGATTCTAAGTTGATCAGAAAAAAAAGTGCTCTATTCTATGATAAGGGAAATTTCATGGCAAAATTTAAGAGTAGATGACCTAAAAAGAAGTTGCATGCATATGAAATGGAAAGCAAGCGAACCTCAGTGACCAAATGTTTCAGAACTTTGACTGAACGACAGTGGAACTAGATAATGAAACGAACTTAAAATAGCATAAAGCAAGTAAAATAAGAAACCAAACACGTAGCATGTCAACTCAAAGTGATATGCTAAAGGTAATTCTTATCCTTTTCTTTTTATTTTAATAAAAATGGTATTATTAGCTGAAAGGATTTGAGAAGCATACCTATTGGTTGATCTAGCTTTCCTGCAGAACAATCAGATGAAATCATCAGGAGATATTATTTCCAAATCTTATACCTTTAAAGAAATCTAGTCTCATGGTGAACAAATATTCTTTTAATATAGTTGATAGACAAATACCAAATGTCATCGCAACTGCATAAGGGTCTTTTGTTGCCAACTCGGAGAGAATTCCTAAAGCATGCCTCAAAGCAACAGGATCAGGACAGAAAACCCTACGGAAAGACTGCAAATTTAGCTTTCCATTCATCAGAAATAAGAAAACCCTACTTAAGAGTTCAAAATGAAACAAAACATATAGCGATCGAAGACAGCAGTAAAACTTACGAGAGAGAATGTCATTTCCATTGTTTAAGCGTCACACATATGCATATGCAATAAATACGTAGCTAAAACAAGATAATAATCAAACAAAACGAAGGAGCTAGAAATTCAAGATTAAGGCAAAAAATGTACCCCTGTGCAGCGCGCAGAAGAAATGCTGGGTTTCCAGGATCTAAAGGAAGTCTTCTCAATGCACTTAGAGCAGCATATTGTAAATTGCTCCGAATGGTAGACTAATTAAGAAGAGAACAAGTCCCACATAATAAGCAAACAGATATTGAATTACAGGAGCCGTGACAGTAGATATTTCTATTTACAGAAGACAATGAGGGTGAAGAAAAATAACAAGTGCATCGAATGGCCATACGTTGCTCACTTAAAAAAGGCACCGTGTTGGAGAAAAATATACCTGTTTTTTTGTACCAACACTCTAAAATCATATCGTATATTAACAGAAAATTTGTTTATCATGAAGGGAATGTCATGAACCCTTTCTGTGATTGCAAAACTAGGATTATCATCTTGTGTATGGAGATCCATGTATATAGAGGTAGTTCTAATCATAAGTTGATGCCTTTACCTCCTTATCACCAAATTTTATTCCAAGTACACCTTTCTTTCGTTTTTGTAGGTTATCACCAACCTGAAAACCGTAACATATGAACATGATACTTTTGATCATTATTATTTCACATTGAACTAATTATAAAAGGCACAGGTAAGAAAGTAAAATTCTTAACGAAACAAGAGATATCAAACTTTATAATTCACAAGGTTTACTTGGAGATGAGTACAGTTCAAGTTATTCATGCATTTCAACAAACTTATTTTGGATGCTATTCTGAAAAATTAAGAATTACTATAATGTGAGACTACTGCTTTCTGATCAACAATGTTATATAAGCCTTTCCAAGGAGAGACGTTCCTAGTTATCCTTTTGACAAAATCAAAATCTTAAATTAGTTTTGTAAATTACTATCAGAAACGAGAGTGACATCTACGTACCGAGAAAAGGTTTCTGAAACCTCATCTTAAGCTTGAGGGACGTTGTTAGGTGGCCAAATACACGTATAGATGTACACATTCTTGTTCAATTTCAAAAGAAATTTAAATTCACTACTACTCTTTGCTTGCACCGAGTTCCCCCAACACTATAAACAAGGTGTTACTAAAATGAAAAATGGGTTTCTTTCTTGTACCAAAGTGATCAAAAGCCATTCCAGCATTTATGCACTCTGAGGAGGAATTATGACTCAAAATTTTATGATGCAGATACACAATATGGTGTGTATCATCCTTGAAAACATCAACAGCTGAAAGAACGGATAAAACCTGCTCAAGAATGTCAAATACAATCTCGTACTGTCTGGATAAAATTTCAGCATTGCTTGAAGGAGCACAAGTGAGAGCTTTCAAAGCTTGCAGTTTACGTGCATGAACTGAAAGGAAACAAGATAAATTTAAACTCAAAATCAATTATAAGATTGTTAAAAGAATGTAGAAGAAATCACTCCTAACTATTGTAGTAATTTATGAAATATTAAGGGACGTAAAATTCTAATATATTTAATCACTCATAACAATTTAACGTAATTTTTCTATTATCAATTTTTATTTTTTATGTTGACACAATATTTATCTTTCAAAGAGAAAAAGAATAGAACTTTACAAATTTTAATATATAAGCTTACACTTTTTAAATGAACCTCAGCAATATACAATCACAATAATCATATCTAGTAACAAGACACAGGTTTTTTACATTGAACCTTGAAACCCCTTAAAAAACACAACATACTTCCCAGGATATCCTCAAATAAAAGGTTGAAGTATTTTAGGCTTTGCGGACTATATTTTGTCTAAACAAGTATACAATATTACTATAACCAAGCCAAACATAAGACTTTCAGTTTCTGCCAACAGTTCAATCATTAAAGGAGTTTGAAAGAATACATTACATTCAACATTAGCATTTGTAGCCTCTGCTGAAAGTTGCTGTACAATTCGCGGCACAACATCAGCCCTGGTCACCCCTCCACTAGCATCAATGTCAGCTAGAGCATCCCAGTTCGGAGTTGGGATTCCACCTCCTGAGCTTAATCCTTGTGAACCAGTATCTGCTAATATTCTAGCCAAGTAATAAAATACATACCGTAGCACAGTTCTATCTTCACATTGCTGATTAAGCTGTATGTTATGAAAAGAACTTATTTTACTGGCACTGCTTCACCTGGCCTCTACTTCCCAATTATAAAGAATGGTGCATTTCATAGTTCAAAACAATAGCTAGGCACGCACTAAAAGGTAATCGTATCTTCAATCACTAACACAAATTTTACACAAGAGAATGCATACGCATACCATGAGAAGAGAAGGTGCCAATGCCGGGTCAACTGAATTGTAGACAGCGAGTTTGGGGAACACTCTTTTAATTAATAGCTTCTGAGAGCTTTTCTACTCAGAAATTATGAAAAAGATACACAAAATTAGTAGAGAACAATTCCGAAATCATATACGTAAAAAAAATCTCAAAAAACAAAAAAGATTAATTACCTGATCAGACGTTGCAGCGAGCTCATGAAGATTCCTAGCTAGTAATGCATATGAAACAGGCTGAAGCGATAAAAAAAACTATTTCCGTAACCAAAATCCAGAAATCGATCATACATATATAAGCACATGCATACACAAACGCGTATATTTACCGTTCGTTTTTGTTTTTGAGGCCTGATGTTGCCTTTGATAGGGTGAAAAGCAGCTTTAGCAGCCGAAATAGTATCATTTTGCAACTGCATAAGAGCCGCTCTCTTCGACTTCCTCTCTCCCAGCATAATCTTCCCGCCCGAAGACGACGAAGCCGGCAAAGGCGGCCGTTGCTGCGTAGCCGAACCCGCATTTGATTTATTCGACGACGCTGGATCCGACGTCATCAGATCCATCAGAGTAGTCCCCTGAGACGATTCCTACACGTACTCCGAAACAAATAGACAGCAAGTGAATCAAAAATCCACGATATTCCTAGAAAATCCAGAAGTTTTCCTGGATAATGAGAGAAAGAGAAAGTTACCGTCATTGCTTGGGTGTGTTTGGCTCTGAGTTTCGCGCTTGTAGTAGTACAAAAGACATCGACGAGTAACTGTCACGCCGAGAAAGCATGCAGTATATACGTGAGAGTTATTGGGTGCATTACCAGGCAGCAACTGTAATGGCCTCTATGATGACGTGGCTCCAATATAATGTGCCATGTCAGCCAGTGGGGTTTGAATAGTTCAAGCTTATGGGTAATTTGGATCTTCAATCCAGTATAACCCTGTTTTATTTTATCTATTTAAATTTTAACCATTTATTTATATGAGACCCATATAAATATATACAGAATTAACATAAATAAATGGCTGAGGTTCAATAGACAAAATAGAACTAATACTAAACAGAGAATCCTAATTTAATAATTTCACGTGCATGTCATTCCCCCGCTCTAAAGATGGCAATTAGTTGATAACTTGATATGGAACCCAAAATTTAAATTTCAATTATCTAATTTAAATATTCAAATTTAAGTATAAATTTGAGTGTAATAAAATAAGATTTAATATATTAATTTTATATCAACTTAAACTTAAAAAAAAGGAGAATGAATATTATCATATAAAAAAGATCATTTTAAAAAGATACGAATTTTGAAAAGAGATGAATTTATATAATGTTTTAAAAATTGAATCGAAAGTTAAACTAGTAAGACAAGAGATTTAAGGTTTAGAGATTTAACCGGTATTAAATCATCATAAAATTGGCTAAAGATTTAATAAAATTAAAGAATTTAAAATATGGTTGAAAGAGATTGTTCTTAATCATCAAAGAACTCGAAATTTAACTGAAAAAAGAAATTGTTAAATAAAA
>JAOSBM010000204.1:29043673-29069098 GCA_027568955.1 Erythroxylum tenue
TATTGGGTGCATTACCAGGCAGCAACTGTAATGGCCTCTATGATGACGTGGCTCCAATATAATGTGCCATGTCAGCCTGTGGGGTTTGAATAGTTCAAGCTGATGGGTAATTTGGATCTTCTGTCCAGTATAATCCTGTTTTATTTTATCCATTTAAATCTTAACCATTTATTTGTGTGAGACCCATATAAACATATACAGAATTTACATAAATAAATAGCTAAGGTTCAATAGATAGAATAGAACTAATATTAAACAGAGAATCCTAATTTAATAATTTCACGTGCATGCCATTCCCCTGCTCAAAGATGGCAATTAGTTGATAACTTGATATGGAACCCAAAATTTAAATTTAAATTATCTAATTTAAATATTCAAATTTGAGTATAAATTTGAGTGTAATAAAATAAGATTTAATATATTAATTTTATATCAACTTAAACTTATGAGATTCAAAACTCTTCTACCAAGTTTATATAAAAATTGTTAAATAATATTTACTAATAATATTTAAAAGGAGAATGAATATTATCATATAAAAAAGATCATTTAAAAAAGAGACGAATTTTGAAAAGAGATGAATTTATATAATATTTTAAAAATTGGATCGAAAGTTAAACCAGTAAGACAAGAGATTTAAGATTTAGAGATTTAACCGGTATTAGATCATCATAAAATTGGCTAAAGATTTAATAAAATTAAAGAATTTGAAATATGGTTGAAAGAGATTGTTCTTAATCATCAAAGAACTCGAAATTTAACTGAAAAAAGAAATTGTTAAATAAAAATTAATTAATTAATTTTAGTTTATAAGAAGTTAAAAAAATTGACTGATTAATTAATAAACTGATCGATTTTAATAACAAGAGTTATTAAAGTAAATCAAACTAGAAAATTAAAAGCTGAACCGAAAAATTAGACGATTCTATGATATATACGGTTGAACCTATTAAATTGGTTGATTTTTTAGTCAAATTTGTCAGTTTTATAAAATTATGAAAGGAAAAATTATACAACATTTTTTAGGATTTGAATTTATAAATTAAATTTTATATTTAACTTGCACACCCTTACAAACTACTAATATTTTAACTCAGTCTCGTGGAAATTGTAGACCATAAATGAAATATTTACAAATTAATATGAAATTTGTTAATTTGAATTTTGTATTCCCTAAAATAGTTATTTCTTTCGTGTCAAAAATGTTTTTTCCCTAAAAAGGAATGATTGTAATTTGTAAACCCTAATTTGGGCTGAGCCCGAACTTGAGCCTTGAGCGGAAAAGGTCTCTCTAATGTTCTGATATTCTCGGTCTACGAGACCCACCCTTAACCCCTCAATTTCGGACTCCGCTCGCCACCGCCACGGCACCATCCCCACTGGCCGATTGCCGGCCGGAGCTTCAGTTCCCGGCGGACCTGTACGGGGTGACCGCCCTTCGAAGCCAGGAAATCCAAAGTCGCACTCTTTTCTTCGAACAAGCCTTGTTTGAATCTCCATCGTCGCCAAATTCAAGTTCTCAATACTGTGAAGCTGCAAAAGCTACCGAAGCAAATCAAATAAAGGGTTCAACAGCTCATTGTCCTCAATCAACATGGAATCTCGGAGTTTGAGTCTCGGCAAAGACTTTGGCTTTAGTCCCCCACTGGGTCACATGAAGTGTTTTTAGCTGTCTCGTCATTCTAGTTCCTTATTTTGGTGGTTTGGTTTATCCTCTTTTGGATTTATTACATTTTTCATGAAATAGAACAAAGGAAAATCCAGAATTTGTCTGTTATCGTCCTCTTATTGAGCTCTAGGGTTGTGTAGAGAATCTCGATAGGCTTTTTCTGTTTGAAGCTTCGGTAACAAGTGCGGCAAGACAGCTAAAGAAGTGTTTGGTATGATTCTCAGCTTCTCTTGTTTTACTTGTTAATTTGTTTTGGTCAAAATTATGGCGTACTTAGCATGTAGCTTCTGTACTTGCAATGCTGTTGTTTAATTAGTCCCTGTTGTGAATTATCATGAAGGCAATTGTAACTTCTCTCCATCGTACAAAAATTAGTTTAGAGTATTCTTGTGAGGAGTTTTGGTTTCCATTTCTGTTACTTTGTTTAGATCATCACCATGCCTAGTTGATGATGACTCAGTTGCATGTTTGATCATTTTATTCTTTGTGAGTCTGTGAATTGATCTTCTGTTTGAATGTTTTATGTTTTTTAAACCATACATTTATGCAACTGGGATTAGACTATTCAAAGCAATGGCACGTTTTTCTACCTTGATTATGGAAGTCCTTGACAAGGGAACTTTAATTTTTCATA
Source organism: Erythroxylum tenue (assembly GCA_027568955.1). Classification (NCBI taxonomy): domain Eukaryota; kingdom Viridiplantae; phylum Streptophyta; class Magnoliopsida; order Malpighiales; family Erythroxylaceae; genus Erythroxylum; species Erythroxylum tenue. The sequence goes on from JAOSBM010000204.1 coordinate 29,045,977, forward strand.
GATTTCCTAGACAGGAGGTCAATGATGGGGCTGATATTTCAGGATCTTTTGAAAACAAGGCAAAATTAGATTCTTTTGCTTCATTATGCATTTCAATTTTAGCTTCCGAATTTTGGAGTTTGAAGCACATAAGTTGATTTCATGTTAGACAGTTTCTGTTATGCTGTAGAGGGCTTAAATCTTGTGCAATGATATATGATAAGCTGAGGTATGTTTTAGCTTTTAACTTTTTTCTTCAAATTGGTGGGCTAGTATAGGTCTCGCCTTTAGAAAATGAGAATCATGGCTTTAGTATCAAAAAGTAGCTCTTCCTAAATCCATGAAAGATTGGGGTAGGGATTCAAACAATGTTCATATATCTAAGTCATGGACAATTGGCCACTGACTCTAATTAAAATTTCACGGTTTATGGTCTTTGATTCCTTGAGCATCATTCTCCTTGTTATAGATTAGGTTTAAATTTTAATGGCTCGTGGCTGTAGCGTTTTATTCTAACTTCTAGATGTACAGGGCATGATACTCCATCATAGGACAATTCTGTTCGCTTAACATGGGTATTTAAGCTGTTTACGAGTATATAAGTTTGATTCCTGCTATAACAGTACTGATTTTGCCTGTAATTCCCGTTATCAACTCTGTGAAAGACAGAATAAGCTAACAACATAGGTTCCATCTCATTTAGATATGTGAATGCTTTTGGTTTTAATTTGTTCAGACTACTCCATTTGAGCGGACGGTGGTGCTGCTACTGGAAAAATGAGCGGGACTGGCCGAAAACGCAGATCTAAGTGGGATTTAAAAGAGGAGCCTCGAAATTCTTTGGAAAATGTAAGAGAGAATTCTTGGACGTCGAAAGCGAGCTTACCTTTACATGATAGAGAAGCGGCCCGGGGCTGGTATTCTCCAGATACAACTGATGGGGATCACCCAAAGTGGTCTGCAATGGAACCTTTATCTGGTAGAAGAAGTTCATGGAGGGATGACAACATTGAGGATCGTAGCAGAACATTGAAAGCAATGCCCTCATGGCATGAGGAGCAGAGCTATGGAACTAAAATGTCTCCTGGCCTTGATGATTGGAGACAACAAAATCACCACCATTCTCCAAAAAATGAATGGAAAAGATCAAGAAGGTTTTTAACATACCTATTGTTTGCTTTCTGATTCAACTGTTAGACCTCTTGAGACTCTCACTTTAATTTAATGTTTGTTGTGTATATTGCCATTGTGACTGATTCTTTGTTATTCAGAATTGGTTCGAACTGCCTTATTTCTCATCTTTATGGTTAACACGCAGGAGCAGGAGCAGGAGCAGGAGTAGGAGCTCAGTCCCGGGCTACAGGAGAGAATCAGGATATGACAGAAGTAGAAACAGATCAGCTTTATCAGCTCAAATATGTAAAGATTTTACTGCTGGGAGATGCAGGAGAGGCAATCTTTGTGATTTTCTTCACCAGGGTCATGAGGATACTTCAGAGAGACACACGAAAACCGTGGCTTCAAAGTATTCCACTTCCCATGATACTAAAGAACACCCTCTGGGTAGTGGAAGACGAGATGATTGCTGCACTGATTTCCTAAAAGGCAACTGTAGGAGAGGTGCATCCTGCCGGTTTGCTCATCATGGTTCTTCTGATACATCTGGTAGATGGTCCACAAATGGGTTGGTCAGAGACAGAGATAGTGATAGGAGAACTAGAGATGTATCACCAGAGGGACGTGGGGAACGTGAAACTCATAGAGCAGCTACTATACCTTGCAAATTTTTTGCTTCTGGGAATTGTAGAAATGGGAAACACTGCAGGTTTTATCATCAGGGTCAGGGACGCTCAAGCCCTGAGAGCACAAGAGATAATAGGTTGCTACTGGGCCAAAACTCAGGTGATTTGGAGAAAGCACGGAATGATCCAAAATGGGATAATGTAAGGTCTTCTTCACATGCTACCAAATCGAGTTTGGATAAAAAGGAAGCAATAAGTTCTCCTTTACCAAGGCTCAGCCCATGGTCTATGGATGATAAATGGGTGCCCACTATTGATGCAAAAAAGATGGAAACTGGTCATAAAGTAGTAGAGAATGACACAAAACAAAGCCTTGAGTGGAAGACAGACATTCTTAGTGATAGCATGCATCCTGAGCAAAGAGCTACAGAGAATTGGCTTGGTGATATGGACATGTCTCCTGATTGGAATCCTAGACTGCAGCCACCCAACCATGTTGATGACAGAGAGCGTAGTTCTTTGCCTGGTCATGACTCAGGAGTGACTCAAAATACTTTATGTCCAGTGCACAATGACATTGCTGTTATACCACCACCATCTTTCACTCAACAGAGATACAATTTAGGAGAGGCAGGTCCTGTGGGTTTGCCTCATGAGATTGTGGGTGGAAGAACTGCTGCTTCTATGAGCATTTCTGCCAATTCCTTGGGAGCACATGGCTTCAACCAGGATGGGCTGGGTTCAAATGTTTTGCCCCTTCCACATTTAAATGTGATTGGACAAAATCATGTCTCAAGCACAGCTGACCCCTCAAGATATGGGGGCACATTAAGCACTCAGAACCAGACAATGTTTCTGGATAGGAAAGCAGCTGACAATCTGGCCCTTGGAGAAGCAAATTCGTCCAGTTTGAATTCTGGAAGCCAGATACCTCAGGGCACAGTTAGCAGCGGAAACCTTACTCCGCTTAGCAACATTGAAGCCTCTCTGGTGCAATTACTTGCAAATGGACAGCAACTTCCACAACTTTTTTCAGCTCATAATCCTCGAAATGAGGCGGATGTCGAAACAGTTCATCCAAATCGAGCTGTTGCACCTGAGAAGCAGTATGATCCTATATTTGACAGCATTGAACCTGAAAAGCAAACTCTCATAAATTATTCCCTGGGCCTTTCATCTAACATGGTTGTACAGGACAGCTTTGTTGAAGGGAAACATGATAATTTACCCTCTTCATCTTTTGCTGGTGCACAAAATAGTGGTCATCATAATGTACTCGGAAGTTCAGTAAGAGAACCCAATGATGAGAGTCATCAGTCAGATCAACTGGAACCAGGCTCAGAATCTGAAGCGTTGAAGAAAAACAATGGAGGGGAGACGAAAGAAAGCATGGAAATACAAACAAGCAATGCACAAGATAGTGGTTCTCCAGAGAAAATTGATGAAGATGATAAGCGTGGTGAGAACAGAAAGAACAAGGATGTAAAGGGAATTCGTGCATTCAAATTTGCACTCGTAGAGTTTGTCAAGGAGATTTTAAAACCCACATGGAAGGAAGGTCAGATGAGTAAAGATGCTTACAAAAACATAGTGAAGAAAGTGGTTGACAAAGTTACTGGGACAATGAAGGTTGCGAGTTTGCCTCAAACACAAGAGAAGATTGAACAATATCTGTCATTCGCAAAGCCAAAGCTAACAAAACTTACCCAGGTAAAGTCTGATATACTACGTAAAATATTCCCTTACTAAGTAAACATTATCTTAAAATTTTCACCCTACCTCTCCACTCCTGACTGTTCCTTTTGGAGTTTTCTCCTCTTTGCAGTCTATTTTTACTTGTCAAGTAGATGGTGTTTCATATTTACTTTGGCCAACTGGGGCCTTTTGCTCTGTTTTCTTGCTTATCATTTTTTCTTTGAATTTTTGCTGCAGGCATACGTGGAGAAATTTCAAAAGAACAAATGAACAAGGAAACTTCCATTGTTTCATGCTTGTTTATTTTCCCATGTTTCATAGCTAGCTTATGATTAATGCATGTTTTAGATTGACATATATCTACGTGAAAATGGCTTTGGAATACAAGTTTATAACCTTCCAACTCCAAATTGTACATTAACTATGCCTTTTGTTTAGAAAGTAATGCTTGCCATCTAATCCTGTGATAATTCATGGCTACTTTATGCAGGGGCCCGCAGAATGGTAATCTTGGTTTTTAATCTTTTCAGTGTTTTTGTGCTTCAAGGTGTATTTGGGACGGGATGCAAGCTGGTTTTAGTTTGTGTAGTCCTAGAACCATTGTCACTCAAGGAAAAGAGATCATTCTTCTGTTTCCACTTCTAGCTTGAATACTGATTGTAAATTTAGTCATAGAATTTTGAACAAGTAAAGCATGCAGTGTACTCTTGCTTGCTATATTGTAGCAATTTTGTATCTTATAGTTGAATATACTGAAGTCCCTGATTTGCTTTATCATTACCTCCCATTTCTAGAGGTAGCCATTGATTAATTAGTGGAACTAGGAGATTGAATTGCACGCAGATCTTTCCTCATGACTTGTCTAGCCACCAGACCACAGATTTTTTGCAGTTGATGTGAACTATGGCAAATTCTGGTGGATTCCCTGTCGATATTCTGATAAGAGAAAAGCCAGGAGAAGAAACAGATGATGGAAAGGCTTACATGAGGTGATCTTAAACCAAATTTGTCCAAAAGGTTTCGAGCTGTGGTCAAATTTGGTAAAGGAATGTGTTGACCCCAGTTGGTTTTGTTATGGTAAGGTCAGAAATGCCTGCCTGAGTGAAAGAGTGAGGATAATTCTTAAACTTAATGGCCATTATCAAACAGTGTAGTTACTTCCATTTGCTTGAAATATCTTACTTTACGATTAGTCAATATGAAAGAAAAGTATAAGGCTTTCTTTTAAGGTTTAAGAAATTAGGTTTGAATGAATTGAAATTCAATCTTAATCAATGGAACGCCAACATTGTATTTCCCGTGTGAGATTCAATTTATGTATTTTTAAATATAAAAAATTCACATATGTTTTTTAAGAAAAAGAGCATAACTAAAATCTTTTTTAGCTTCCCTAAAAAAAAAAATCTTTTTTAGCTAACCAATGAAGGGTAACTATTTATATCATGAAGCAATTAACAAAATGCACCAAAATATCTGCTTTACACCAAAAGTTGTGTACATATTTTTTGGAAACTCATGATGATAATCACTCGTTAAAAAATGTTAGCTATTTGGTCGGTTTAATAGTAAAATTTTTGAACCATTAATTTTTATTTGATTTTTAATTTAATTTATTTTAATAATTCTTGTTGTTAAAAATCGATTAATTATTAATTAATCGAAATTTTTTTGTAAATTAGTAAGTTCTTATAAACTAAAATAAACCATATTAATTTAATAATTTTTTTTCTTAATTAAACTTCAATTCTTTGATATATAAGGACAATTTCTTTTAATCATATTTCTAATTCTTTAATTTTATTAATCTTTAACCGATTTTATGACGGTCTAAGAGCAATTAAACCTTTTAAACTTTAAATTTTTTATCTTACCAGTTTAATTGTAAAAACCTTGAACCATCAATTTTTTTATTTGTAACTTTCTGATTCAATTTATTTTAATAATTTTTGTTGTTGAAAATCGATTAATTATTAATTAATCGGACAATTTTTGTAAATTAGAAAGTTCTTACAAACCAAAATAAACCAATTAATGTTAATTTAATAATTTTGTTTTTTAATTAAACTTCAATTCTTTGATATATAAGTATAATCTCTTTCAATCATATTTCAAATTCTTTAATTTTATTTAATCTTTAGCTGATTTTATGTCAGTCTAATAGCAATCGAACTTTTTAAACTTTAAATTTTTTATCTTACCGGTTTAACTTCCAGTCCGTTTTTAAATTATTGCTAATAATCATAGTATATGACATCTTATTTCCTTCTAGTTATTCGACATATTGTTCTTATTAATATCAACTTTATTCGAACAAAAACAATAAATTAAGAAAAAATTTCGTATTTGATAAATAGTGAACATTCATAATTATTAATACTATAAATAATAAAAAAAATTATCAAACATCGATAAGTTCCATTTCTGATTCAAATATTGTATCCGTAACTTAAAACTATTTCATGTAAGCATTTTATATCTAAGAAAGCAACATTAAAACAAAAATCGATTTCCAATTGTTCTCTTTGTTTAGAGTCTTATTATAATGTTTACTGAAATTCAATAACGCCACACATTCTTCGCTATCATATTAAACACAATTAATTCAATAACTTGGTTTTCTCACGGTGCATGAAAAATGATAAAAATCACTAATGGTGATATTCATTAATGTTTTTAAAACCAGATCAAAAGTTAAACCGGTAAGATAAGAAATTTAAGGTTTAAAATGTTCAACCAGTATTAGAATACTATAAAACTAACTAAAGATTGAATAAAATTAAAGAATCTGAAATATTGTTGAAAAAGATTATCTTTACTTATCGAAGAATTCGAAGTTTAATTAAAAAGAAATTATTAAATAAAAATTAATTTATTTATTTTAGTTTATTAGAACCTATTAATTTATAACAATTGATCGACTAATTAATAAACTAATCCGATTGTAGTTATTAAAGTAAATTTAACCAAAAATTTGAAAATTAAACTAAAAAGTTAGATGATTCAAAGTTTTTATAGTTGAACCGGTTAAATTGATTAAGTTTTTTTAATACTAGTATTAAATGTACACAAAATATGGAAAGATGCTAATATATTTATGCATATATATATATATATATATAACATTTGTGAACTGGCACATAAGGTAGTGTAGATAAAAACATCAGCATGCTTGTTAAGTAACTGTTTCACCATAATGGCTTAAGTTGTTGTATGAGACCAACTTAATTAGTTTTATATATTTACTAACACACCTTCTCAAGTGAAAATCTTTTGAGTTTGAAACTTGCACAGGCTCACTTTATCTTGTGCTGAATATAATAGGTAGGTGGTAGGTTCTGATATTATGTTAAGTGATCGTTTCACTATAATAGCTTACGCTGTTATGTGAGGCCAACTTAATTGATTTTATATATTCATCAACATTGCTAACTCAAATGATCATTAAAATTGCATCAACAAGCTCTAAATAACAAGTTTAAATACACTCTAATTGCGATGTTTATATGCAAAATCATACATATTGCATGTTTTTAGACCGCTCCAACTACCAGAAACGCATGTTAACATTTTGTTCCTGTAACATATTCAAGGTTCCTAGAAACCTAAAGTGTAATATATCCATAGATTCAAACTAAGTTTCACATAAACAAGCATATGTGTATCTTTCTTTTTATTATTCTATGCAAAACAAACATGTTCTTGCGTTTTATGTGTGTTTGGTTTAACTTTATTGCATGTGCATCGCCGAGAGAGAAGTCGAGAGACAGAGACTGAAATTATGCTCAAAAGCTAAACGTTGTATTACGTCAAGACTGTCTTATTCCCGGAAGAGAGACGACTAAACCAACTTTCCGGCCAAAAGCCTCCGTAGGCCCCCTTATTATGATATCGATATTTTATATTTATATATATACATATGGTTCTACGTAACTCAAGCTGATCGTTATGATTGTTTCGACAGATCATATATGCCACTTTAGTCAACAATATCCTAACAAACCTTTTACGCCATTTTCAATTCTCAATTATACCTCAATGTTTTTCACAGTTTGTGGAACTCCTTTCGCTTGTTTGCCGTAATTTAACATCATCATCGTCGTCGTCTTCTTCTTCTTCTTCTTCTTCATCTTCATGATTACTGTCACCTTTTGGCCTTCTTCATAATTACTGTCACCTTTTGGCCTTACTAGTCTGTAATTACCTGAGGGTTAAAGCACACGGCTGTGACGTCCACTCCATTGACACCGAGGTTGAATCCTGCAGAACCGCCAACTGGGGTCTCCATGGAGGTCGAGACGGCAGAGCCAAGAGGTCTGTTGTAGGTCACCGGCCACTCTCCGGTAAAGGGTCGGTGTTGGTTGGTGGATTGAAGCAAGCGGATTTGTCTTTTGAGGAACTTGACGTATCGAATTGCTTCGTCCAGCATTGAAGCTGTGTCCATTTTTGTACCTCCAGGGACGAGTCTCTGCAGAATCCTGATCTTTTCGCTGATCCTCTCCCTCCGACGCCGAGCTGCGACGCTTTGAGGGTCGTCACTGATCCTGACGTTCCGTCTTTTCGGCTTGCGAATTGATGCTGGATCTATATCCACTGGTTGCATGCTTGCTATCTTATACATCATCTCTTTCATGGCTCCGAGCTCTTCTTCTGGTTCATCTTCTTGTTGGTCGTCTTCATCTTTAGGGTTTGCTACTTGGTCACCAAGAAGGGTTGAGAAGGATATGTGAACTGAAGAATATGATGATGACTGTTGTTGGTTTTGAAGCGTGTAGCTAACAGGCCAAAGTGGGCTGAAGGGAATATGGTCATTGAGGACTTGATGATCTTCCATGGGCATTTCAGGGTTCCATGTCTGAACTGAGAACTTACTTTGGTTCATCTCCATGATTGAACGCAAAAAGCTTAAGTTTGTGGAATTTTAACTCAAAGAAAAGAGTGAAGTGAAGGAGAAAAGAAAATGGTATCTAATGGTGTTCTTGTAGTGGGTACTGACTCATATAAATGATGGCACATTATAGGCATCATTTCCATAGAAGGACATGAAACTCATGGTTTCGTAAGCAACCGAAGAAACCCGTATTTGCTTTCTTTGACAAGTATTGAAATATACAACTTTTGCTTGAGTTCTGAAGCTTCAACCAATACTTGACGACACATAAAACCAGAGAGAGACAGAAATAAAGGGTTTTTGTTTTTAGTTTTATAATAGTTGTGAAGCTACATGTGGTGCAAGATGAATGAAGTTATTATATATAGCTTCAAATTAGGGATAGGGTTCGGTCAGCCCTGATTTAGAGAAGACATTAAGGACTCTAGAATCTGTTCGTTTTATGCAAGTATTTACTAGCTATTAAATGAACTCACAGAATAGCTGAGATTATTATAAATGATCATTTAATATGATTTCAGAATCTTTGTTATCAAGTGGTCATAAGTTTAAATCCCACTACTCACCTATTATTTAGCACAAGATAGCGTAAGTCTGTGCAAATTTCAAGCTCAAAAAGCTTTCACTTGAGATAAATTAGTCAATATATAAAATCAATTAAGTTAACCTCACACAAGAACTTAAGTTATTGTGATGAAATAGTCACTTAACATTAGCATTATGCTTATATTTCACTAATCCTAATTACAATATATTGCAACATTCATAGCATTATGCTTATATTTCACTAATCCTAATTACAATATATTGCAACATTCAGGGAGCATTTTTTGATATCCCTAATCGATTACTTAAGGATCTAACAATACGAGTCACCAATAATCACAAAACTAAGATTTAAGATTTAACATAAAAATATAGGATGATAATCACTAAAAATTATAATATTATAATTCAAATTCAAATCGCTTATATAATTTTGTGAGTTGTACTTAAGAATCTAACGATAAGGGTTACCAAAAATCACAATATTATAATGGCTAATTCATTCCAAAACCCTATTTAAGATTGCTTGAACCAAAGCTATTGAGTGCTGCTATTTTTATACCCTAAAAACAAGCAATGAAGAAGGTACTAGGCAGGGTGCTTTTCATATGTTTGTAGCTATTTGACTTCTCCTTTTTTGCTATGGGAATTGTGAGAGTTAGCTTTCAGTAATAATGCCCTCGGCATCTCATATTGTTTTTGTCCTCAAAACAAGTATAAAGCTACATCACGAAGATAGAAGATAGTACACCCAATTCTTGATCAATTTTATGATAAGATCTCTACTGACCCTAAAAATATCCGATCTTTGTGAGATGAAAAATCAAAAAGGTGATACCAATTGTGTCTCATTTTTTCCATAAAAATGAAGGTAGTCTCCAAAGAATCTCGTACTTCAAAAGGCTTCAAAATTGAGTCATGATGAAGGGGCCACGGCTCATTTTAATCAAAATTATATGCACTAGATGATATATTCAGTACATATTTGTAGTTTATTGATATAGGACAATTTCTTATCTTATACTAATGACCATTAGCAATATAATTAAGACAAATTAGCTTTGAGCTTAACGATAGACTTTTATTGCTTTTTATGTGTAGTACATTGTATGTATGCTTATATGCTATTTTTTTAGCAAAGATGCAAGAAAATTGGACAATAAGAAAACTTACTCTTGCTTTTTCTTTATTAATTTAACTCAATTAAATATATTTTAGAAGATGGTTTTCCACATCAAACCAATCCTGATAACTTAATAGAACCTACAAAATCTACTAATTTATAATAAACTGATTTGCAGGGTTAGTGGGTTGGAAACATATTTTTTAAAATAGACTTATATTATTAAGAAATAATTCAAAAAATAATAATAATCAATTATATATACCTTTTTAGAGTTATGAAGCAAAATTTGGAAAGTATAAAAAGGAGATGGCTTATGCACCAATTCTCAACATGATATTTAACTATACTTATTTGATTTGCATTGCATTGACCTTTTTTTGTTTAGTACTAAGATAGTATTCAAATGGGTATGCTTCTAATTTTTTTTATTAAAGGTAGGAGATTTTATACTACATTTAAGGTGATCAAGACTTGAAAACAAAATTGCATGAGAGGGTTAGAGGTTAGAGGAATTAAAGTACGAAAATATATTTTGAATTAGAGCGATGTACCTATAACATAGAGCATAATTCATGATTTTATTGCACATAATTTTAGAACATCTCTAAGTAAAAAGGCCATAAAGTTTGTATTCTAATTTAGATTAAGTTAGGGACTATACATGAGTTGTATTCACCCTACCCACATGCTAAGGTGAGATTCATGTTGACCTAACACTCTTAAATGATAAAGAATGATATCACCATTAGTAAGTAATTAAGTTAGTTCCATTAATTACTAATGTCCAAGATGCTTGATATACCATTATCATTGACTATTGTTCTTTTGTAATGGAGAAAGTAAAGTTGAGGCACTACCTTGAAATTAATTTAAAATTGCTAATGAATCAATAAACTCATTAGTATTTTGAAAAGTTAACTTAAAAAGCACTCATTTGACAAATTCAAGTGTGAACCCTTACCTTGATTCAAAGAACTTGTTAAAATACTTGCTTATAAATAGATAAAATGCCCATTTAACAGATACTTAAAAATTATTATAAAGAAATTTTATACTTAAAAGGAAGGGTTAATTGCTAAGACAAAGTCAAACTTTCGTCAATTTTTCAATTATAACCCGAACTTTAAAAAGTAACAATAAAATGTCCAAATTTTCAATTTTTTTTCAATTATAGCCCAAACTTCAAAAAATGACAATAAAATATTCAAACTTTCAATTTTCTTCAATTTTAACCCAACTTTGTCTATTGTTCTTCCAATGTCCTCAGCTATTTATTTTCTGTTTATTCTTTTGATGCCTCAAACTACTATCACATTATGACGTACTGCATCTGTAAGGTCATCGGAGTTACGTAATCTGATTTAAATCATTTTTAAACTTAATGAAAACACTAACGTCGTGCCAAAATTGAAAAAATTGAAAGTTTGAGCATTTTATTATTAATTTTTAAAGTTCGTATTAGAATTAAAAAAATAAAAATTTGGACATTTTATTGCTAATTTTTAAAGTACTAGCTATAATTAAAAATTTGACAAAAGTTTGAGCTTTTTTATGTAATGAACTCTAAAAGGAAACTTTCTAAAAGTCATACAAATTTTTATAAGTTATAATGAATAATTTCATACATTTAAAAAATAATAAAATTTAATTTAATATGAAACCTATTTAATTTTTAAAATTTCCCTTTAAATAGTAAACATTTAACTCAGTTTAAAATTTAGTATTCATTCAAAATTATTAAAATTTTAAATTATGTGTTTTTGTTCAACATTATTAAAATTTTAAATTATGGTGTAAACTTAACCTTAACAATAAATTTAGAAAAAATAATTAAAACCTAAAATTAAGTTTTGCTTCATACACAAGCATGCATACATTAATCTAACAAATCGTTCTTAAAAAGTTGAAGTTGATATCAAATGATCTAAGCACACCAAAATGCGTTTTATTTGCTTCAATATAGACAAAGTTTGCATTTGTACTTGTTTGGCATCTTTTGTACATCCTACAATCGAGTTTTTCAACACAAGCATGCCTAAGTCCCTTGTCTAATCACAATGCCCACGAGAAGTTCCAAAGTTATTCAAATTGAGTCGTCATTTTTTATAACACACCAACTTACTTGGCTTTAAATAAATATTAAGGTTCAATGAACTTATATGATAGTAATAAAAGTCAATAATATCAACTTACAATCAAGTACAATGAGTATGGTACAACTATCTAGGTTCACATTTAAATTGAGGGAGACACTTAACATGATTATTGTGAGGACCAAGCTGGGAGAACCAAATGGAACACTTCTTAAAACAACTTTTACTATCACCATCTACTTCATTTAGAGGGAGAGAAACAAGAGATTATACAAGGAAATCGGAGAAGGAAAATATCAAATTGCGAAACTGTACATCGTCAATTGGGTTCGAGCCGCATTCATAGCTCACAACAATCCTAGTGCACTTAGTAATGAGTTGAAAAACAGTTCGAAGTTGTAATTCATTGCCTTTTTTTTTTAATCAATTTAGCTTTCTATAGACACCTCAGTATGTACTGATTACATTATGACAATATGACTCATTGTAATGGTGTGATAGCTTTTGCTATGATTAATATAATTTCTTTCTATCTTTCAAAAAAACTTACAATCAAGTCTTCTAGACATTTTTTAGTTTAATTTTACTATTAAAAAGTCAATTAGTTTTATTCAATAAAACTTTTTAGTGAAAAATTTTAACTTGATTGACATTTTTTAATAACTTATTGTATCAAGTCATGTAGACTTTGAAAATATATATTTTTGAAATAGTTAATAATTAGAGCTTAGGGAGAGCCTTAGGTACCAATTGCTCCTTATAGTCACAATATCGAAACACGGAAATAAACTCTTTGTTACGAAAAGAAAGTTGTATGTATTAATGACTCCCTTCCGATTTTCTCAAAACGGAAAGCTTTATACACTGAAGTACGTTAACATATTAATTATAAACAACAATTGCAATATGTCCCATTTCTTAATTATCGTAATTATTCGTAATCTTAAAATATCATCAAGAAATACTTGCAAGCTACAACAGTTGCTGCACCATGGTGATGATTTTGGTTCCAAACCTAATATGTGTACAGTAGTATACTACCAGTTTCGTAGTGATAGAAAAGGAGATATGCTCTTTGACTCTTGATTCATCACACGTTAATCTTTGTATATCAGACGGTTCGGGTTCCATGAGCCTTAATTATACCTTTTTTTTAAATGGAAACACCTTGATAGCCTTTTGTTTTTCTGATTTTGTTACTTATCTTATAAATTCCAATTTTGGTATACTTGCGCATGCACAAAGCAATGATTCTAGGGCTTCACTTGGAAGTCTTAAAACCGCGTGATGTCACAAGAGACTCGATCGAGCATGGCTTCTTCACGTAATCAAACTCCTCGTGACTCATATATATTGCATACAAATAGACAAACTTGGAACTTCAACCTATGTATCTAGCTCCTAAATACCAAGGTTGTTATTATGATAATGTTCTTAAAAAGTATTGGAACCTAGAAGGGAAAACCATACTTGCATAAAGAAGGCGAGCTTATACACTAAATGGTTCAAGAGCTTGTGAACAGGTTGAGCTGGTTTCAAGTGCCTAAGGTTAGATACTGTTAGTGAATATATAAAATTAATTAAACTGACCTTACACAACAGTTTAAGTTATTATGATAAAACGGTCACTTAATATGATATCAGAGCCTTTGTGATGCGGACCAGTTAGCTTTGGATTACATGGAAGATCTTGACCGCAGCAAGGTTTGCAGCAGGATGCGAAACAAGGCCTAAATTAGGGGCCCAATTTTGCGTTTGTGTTTTTTAAAAGATTATTTTGCTATTTTTCTGTTTTTATTTTCCTAATCTTATCAGTTTTTAGATTAGGGTTGTTGGCCATTATAAATAGGCCTTATTGATGTTTTCTGCAGACGATTATCTTATTTTCATTCCAGAATTTGGCTTTGCCTTTCTTTCAAGATCGCTTGTCGCTCTTGTTCATCTTTTCGTCCAATCAAACGACATTGATTAAACTCCTGAACGGAGTCTAAACGTTCTTGTTCCATTCGTAACTTCCGTTCTGCGTCACTTTGTGACAAAGTGGGCGTGAATTCAAATCCTACCACCCACCTATTATTCAGCACAAGGTAGAGTGAGCCTGTGTAAGTTTCAAGCTCAAAAGGCTCTTACTTGAGGGGGTGTGTTAATGAATATATAAAACTAATTAAGTTGGTTTCGCAAAACAGCTTAAGCTATTGTGGTGAAACAGTTATTTAGCAGCTACGAGTTATATTTTTTTGGTAGATTCTAGTTTGAACACGGTCTAAAATTTGATCAAGTTTGAATACGAGACTAACTTCAAAAATACTCAAGTTTGATTGTCAAACATTTTCAAATTAGTTCAATTGAGTTTAAGTTGAGTCAATATTAATATGTCCATTCATTATGTGATAGTCTAAAATTTAATTGAGTTTTAACCTGACGTCAGCTCTAAAAATTCAAGCCAAACGACTTCAATCCAAAATTTAAGTTTAAATCAAATTTATATCAATTCAATTATATTTAAGTTATTTTAATTAGATCAAATCAAACTTTATATGTTCTTTTCACACGTTATTCTTTTTGCTATATTGCATAAGACAATGGTGAGAGATGCTCTTATTACAAGAAATGATTCACTTTTGCCAGTACGTAGATGGTATTTAAGGAATTGAAGAGCATGTTTCGAGGAGGGTTGGAACTGATCTGACACGCATTCATGTTCTTCCCACCATACAAAAGAGAAAGAAGAAGGGTCATCAAGTTTCATTCAATGCTCTCCTAAGAGTCAGGACTAGATTGTAACTTAAGAATAATTTCAAGTTTCTTGAAATGGAAAAAGAAGGAAAAGTGAACGTCCAACTTGTTGGGTCCTGAAATGGGATCTCAGAGAAGTTACATTTTCATGGTGGATCGTCTTCTGATCATCATTAGCTTTTGGAATGAAAGCACTAGTGAGGCTTGGTTCGGTTACTTTCTTCCATTAGTTCTAGTTAAGATAGCACCTAGCACCTAGCACCTACTATGAATGAAGAATAATCCCAAATCCTAATCTGTCCTCTAGGGGAGTTGGTTAGTGAAAGGTTGCTGATGACGATGGATGGTTGGATCTTGGAACTTGAAATTATAAAAGTTGCACGAAAGTTATGGGATGAACCATTAAAAAATGTCAACAATCAAGCATAGCTTATAATGATTTAAAAATATAAATTGGGTTTGGGGTTGGGATTGGACCAGGCCAAGAATATTTCCAACTCTACTCGTGGTTTTTTTTTTGTTTTTAGGTTACAATTAAGGGAGACTAAACTACCTAATAAAAGAAATACCACAGGCATCAGCCCATATAATCAAAGAGAGGGTGACAGGAATATCATCTCAAATCTGAAAATGTGAAGTAATGCTATGACCCAATGTAGCCAGACAATCCCAACCCCAAACTCATGCCTAATAGAGCAACACCAATTCCTAGCAAGTAACGCTTGAATATCCATAATCAAAATGACCTTCTCGAAGCACATGCCTACTCATCTCATGTTAGTAACCTGGAATGACATGAAGAAGCATGATTAATAGGACTTGAAAACATTTGCCGAGTTCGAACTTGAGCATGGCTAATCAGAACTTGACCTGTTGACGACTAGGCCTAACTAGGGCAGGCTAATTTGTCATCTCTTACCATGGGCCTGTTGAACAAATGTAGATTCTTACACAGGTCTTAAGGCTGTAGATGATGAAACAATATGAAATAAGTCAAAAGGAGTGTACGCCCTGGTACAATATCATTTACAAGAGGAAACAAGAATGGAGAATTGAAAGAAATCATTTCTCATTCTTCTTTCCATTTTTCATTTTCTTTTTGGTGCTTAAATCATTCTGCATTCTCTTGTCAAGTGGATAAGCTTCGAGCATCAATACAAAGAACATAACTAATAAAGCTTTTTCTTCTAACCCTTCTAGCTAAAGAACTAATACTGCAGAGTATAACTTGATCTGATATGCACTAGTATTTGAAAAGTGTGAATGGGATTTTTCATTCTTACACTTGGTATAGGTAACCACAATCATGAGGCAGAAGTGGAGCTCTCATCATTCCATCAAGTGTTTTGCATACCACCTTTGTCATTGGATCTGAATGGTCCCCTTGGAAAAATTTACATATTATTCCTTCAATGGTTATCCAACTGCAACCAGGAGCTTTAACTAAACCTAATTCTTTCATCTTCTTCAATGTTACTGACATACCATCCCACATACCACAAGATTCGTAGATAGAACACAAGGCAATGTAGTTGCTAGACTTTGTTGGTTCCAGTTCAAAGAGATGATGAGCTGCTATTTCTCCAATCCCAACATTCTTGTGCATCACACAGCCTGCTAATAAGGCACCCCAAACGCTTGCCGTTGTGGTTAAGTCGATATGCTTTGCTAATCTGAGTGCCTCTTCAAGGTGTCCAGACCGTCCTAAAAGATCAACCATACAAGCGTAATGCTCTGAACAGGGTTGAAACCCGTAATCTGTCAACATGGAGCAGAAAATCTCCCGACCGGGATTGATTAGACCTGAATGGCTGCAACTAGCCAACACTGCAGTTACGGTGACAGGATTAGGTGAAAATCCACAATCTTTCATCCTCTGAAATAAAGCCAATGCCTCATTTCCTTTTCCATGTATTCCATAACAAGATATCATCGTTGTCCATGTCACCACATTCACATCATGCATATTCCTGAATACCTTTTCTGAATTATGCAAGCACCCACATTTTGCATACATATCAATCAAAGAATTGTAAGTTGCAATATCAAAAGCGAAGAAGGTACTCTTTACCACTTTCCCATGTATTTCTCTCCCTTTCATCAAGTCCCCTTCCCCACCGCAAGCATTCAGCACACCACTTACAGTCATAGCATCCACCTTAAGCCTATCTTCCTTCAACATATCCCTGAACAAGTCGAGAGCTTCCAAAAACAAGCCCGCTCTCCCAAACCCAGATATTATCAAATTCCAAGCACCAGAATCCTTGTACACCATATTGAAAAACAACCTCTTTGCATCATCAAATTCCCCACATTTCAAGTAAAACTCCATAACAGAAGTACCCACAACCACATATCGCTCAAACCCAAAACTTACCACAAAACCGTGAAGCATCCACCCCAAGCGACGATCTTTAATTCCTGCAGATGCCTTCAACAACGGAGGCAGAGTAAAGTGATCCGGTCGAAGACCCATTTTCAGAAACTCCTCAAAGACACGAACAGCATCAAGATAAAGAGAATTCTGTACGTAGGACGCGATCAAGATGTTCCAAGAATGCATGCTCCGTTCACGCATTCCGTCAAACACGTTGCGAGCAACTACGAGGAAGCCGCATTTGGTGTAAGCTAACAGTACATCAGTTTGGAGTGTCACGTCGAGGACATAGCTGTTAACGAGGACTTGGGCGTGCGCTTGCTTGGCTTGTGAGATTAGAGAGCTATGAACACATTTTCTCAAAAATGAAGACAGATTAGAAACGATTTTGTGTGACATTACTTGGCCTACATTTCTTTAACATAATCTCATGACCATGCAGAGCTACCTTTTGACATTTTGATTCATTGCAAAAACTCGATTCTGATCGAGTTTCGATGATTCCATCAAACTCGAATTAATTCATTAAAAATGTAATTTTTAATTTTTTTACTTTCACCTCTTAATTCTTAGAAACTAAAAAAAGAGATAAGATTAAGGTTACGATAGAGAAATACTTTAACTAATTTTTTTTAATTTAATTCAAACTCGGATGCCAATAAATCATTATGTTGGGTTCAGCTTTTGGAGGTTGAAAAAGTATTTTTTTCTAACACAAAAGTTGTTTTTAAGAAAAGTGAATGTTTAGCCGTAAAATTCAAAAGTATTTTTTTAATAGAAATGACTTTTGTAAAAATTAAAATACAGCTTTTTTAGAAGCTCAAATTTAGAGTTTTTCAAAAAAGTTCTCCATTTTAGCTTTTTTGGGTAGACTTTTATGCTTAAAATTTCCAAAATTTACGCTTATTATATCCTTTCTTCTCTCTTTACATTTATAATATCCTCTGTTCTCTCTGCTTCTGCTCTACGTTCAATCTTTTAACACCTGTTTAGTTAAGCTTTTGGAGGATGAAAAAGTACTTTTAAAAAATCTATTTTTTTAATTAACAGCTAATCAACCAATTTATTTCTTAGAAAAGCTCTTATCGTAAAAGTTTTACTGAGATTATTTAAGATTTAAAAAACTCAATGCCATTATAAAATTAACTAAAAATTGAAATAAATTAAAAATTTAAAATATAATTAAAAGAAATTGCCTTTATTAATCAAAGAATTTAAAAATTAATTGAAAAAATGTTAAATAAAAATTAATTAATTAATTTTGATTTATAAGAACTTATTAATTTATAAAAATTATCCAATTAATTAATAAATTAATTAATTTTTAACAACAAAAGTTATGAAAGTAAATCGATAAAAAAAATTAAAACCAAATTGAAAAATTAGACGATTTAAGATTTTTATGGTTAATCTTGTCAAACCGGTTGAATATTTAATTATTGGTTAATAATAACATAAATAAATCATATGATTAGCCAAGAAAAGAAATCTAAATAAAAAATCGTCTTTAAACCAACTAGGTAATTATCATAGTTTGGAGGCTCAAACCTTCACTTATTATAAATTTATATGGAAGATGAACAACCGAAAGTTCTGACCTTTGACACAGTACTGCCACAAAGTGACATATTATCGGTTTGTGCTCTTTACATGGGTACTCTCAGACCTCGCGTTTCCGGATTCTCAGACCCCGGGACACTCATTAGGGTTGTTATTTACTTTTTACATGGACACTGCTCTCAGATTACAAAAGCAAACCAAATCCAAGATGCAACTATGAACACTATCAACATTCATGGTCTCATTCTTTCCTCTCACGCAAACACCAACTAGCTGCTCTTTTCTTACGCATCCATTCGGATCAAGCACCGGATACCCTCTCCGTTGAGCATTAACTCAAAAGACTTGTTAATTTCAGAGAATGGAACTTCATGTGTAATGAATTTCTCCACCTCAAGCTCCTGTCAACATTCAAGGAATATAGACTTCATCAGGTATAATGCTTCAAGCCGAAGTAGTAACTTCTAGTCTCGTGTTAAAGTTTCAAGTTATCAGATTATCAAAAACTTGATTTCCAATCACATAAACTGGTTATGGTTATATAGATGCAGCCACAGGGGTGTGCTGTCTAATTTACCCTGCTCTACTTTGCAGCAACATGTCATATAACGTAAGGATGACAAAACAATCTATGTGTCCAGCCCGACTCAGCCTAAAGTCAAACGGATAAAACGCTTTTTGACTGGAATTGGTCGTACTTGAACTTAAACTGGCTATAAAAATTAAATGCAGCCACTTTCAAAGTTGGATTTCTTTGAGCCTTCATTTTTGTCATTTGGATGAGCAAATTGTACTCCCTATATGATCTGATCTGATGATACTTCTGTTAAAGATAGCAGAAATCCATTCCCCTCCTGACCATTTTTACCAATTCAATACAAGATTGCTTTGCTTTGATTCTGAAGTCCTTTTATCTTATTCTGGCTACGAAGTTCTAACAGAAAGTTTTGCTTACCTTATTCATGTATCTTTCCACAACAGTAGGAATACCAGAGCGCGGCTTGAAGTTGCCGAAGAACGTTCCCTTGAGAGTCCTCTCGTGCAAGAGGTTCATCGGATGAGTTTTGAAAATATCATCTTTACTTGGAAGACCAATAATTACAGCAACACCCCATCCCTGCAACGCATTCCAAGGTATCGTATATAAGACATGATTGTTTGAGTTCCATTCTCATTACTATCCAATGAGTTCAACAAAAACTTACATCATGAACACATTCAAATGCAGATATCATCGCATCAACACTTCCAGTGCACTCAACACTTCTGTCGACTCCTCCATCAGTCATTTCAGCTATCACCTGAAGATATGGACAATATTAGGGCGGAACAAAACACTCATTTACATATGCTACTCAAAATCTAGCTCATTGGCTCACAAACCTGTTGAACAGGCTTCTCATAATCTTTTGGGTTCACAAATTCCGTAACGCCGAATTTCTTGGCTGTTGAGAATAAAGAATGCAAACATATATCAGATACAGTTTTGATGAAAGTGATGTCAAAAGTTCTTATCACAGGTAAGTTCATATCAAAGTTTTATAAGAGTTGCAACAGAAAGTAACTTGCTGAGTTCAATAAACTCTTTATCTTTTGAGTTAAAGTATCAAATTTACAAAAATTTTCCTCCTTTTCTGTCTGCACAAGTGCCTATCCATGATTTCAGAACGACACCAATTGTACCGGCTGTGAAGGATGACGATCACGCAACACTAAACAGACATCAAATGACGATTATGCATTCACTTTCATTAGAAGCTTCTCTTACCTACCTTCCAAAAATCTCTTGGGCTGCAGATCAACACCAATGATCCTTGAAGCACCAGCAATTCGAGCCCCTTCAGCAGCCTAATGATGTCAAAGAAAACAAAACATTTTTAGAGAAACAGTAGAATTGAATGCCAGAGGACCTTCCCTTTCGAGGTTCGATTAGAAACTCACAGCAAGGCCAATAGCTCCCAATCCAAAAATAGCAACTGTGGAGCCTTTCTTAGGTTTTGCAACATTCAAAGTCGCACCAAGACCTGCAACACAACCAAATTATGATAACTGATATGGAACACTGTTCTAAAGACATTTATGTAGAAGAATCGAGGCAATTGTTTGTCCAACCGGTAGAGACTCCACAGCTAATAACACAAACTTTGTCAAGTGGAGCATTAGGATTGATCTTGGCAACACAGCCAGCATGAATCACAGTGTATTCACTGAAAGTGGAGGTTCCAACAAAATGGTGAATGGGCTTTCCCCTGATAGAGAATCTCGACTTTCCATCAGTAAGCATCACCCCTCGGTCAGTGTTAACCCTAAGAAGAGTACACAGGTTGCTCTCCTCTGATTTGCAGTGACTACATTCCTTGCATTCTCCAGTGAAGAGTGGAAGCACATGGTCCCCAGGTTTGAGGTCTGTGACACCCTCACCAACACTTTCAACAATCCTGAGCATCAACAGATCAAGTGGTAGATGAGGACATGAACTTCCATGATTTTGTACATAATTAAATACATTCTAGAGGGCAAGTTGGATGGTTCTTTTTTCACAAATACCCACAGTTTCATTACACAACTGGGGATTACAGTTTCAGAATGTAAACCCCCAATAATTCTCAGGAAGATAAACAAAAAAAGAAACCAGACACTCTAAGGCTTAATCGCTAAATGAAAAAAGGAAATGAAAAGCTTAAGCACGATGTAAGTAGAGGAAGTGATGCTCGTACCCTGCAGCTTCATGGCCAAATATGCGAGGAAATAATGGAGTTTGCCCCTGCAATTTCCATATCAGCTTTTAGTGACTCAACATGAAAAGCATAAGATCTTAAAGAAAGTTGTCCAAGAAGCAGCACTCACTTTGGCTTCCCAAAAGTAAACATCAGAGTGGCAGAGGGTTGTAAATAGTATCCTCACGCGCACCTCCATAGCCTGAGGTGGTGCCACTTCCACTTCCTCTATCACCAGAGGCTTCCCAGCTTCCCATGCAACAGCAGCTATAAAGCAGACACATCCGGTTACAGATCATACACAATAAGAACTAATGAACAAAGATAACTAAACTGCTACAACAGAATCGATCTTTCATTACAACAACACAGATTTATCTGAACTTCCTTCGCATTTCCCCCAAACCAAACGGTAAACACATGAAAATGAACACCACCCCACAACTTCAAAGACTCACATGGGATGAACAAAAACAACAGAAAACACAAACCCCGAAAAGAAAACTAAATTACCTTTGCAACGTATCACTTGACTAGCAGTTCTTCCCGACATTTTCTTAAAAGCTCCAGTCTTTCTTCTACCTCGGTTTGATTTTGATCACTTCTCAAATTTGTTTGAACTTAAAAGTTGTGAAGAGACCCACCAGCCTCTAAAGTTATATATTATTACATAAGGGGTATTTATACATGAATTTATTGAAGAATATAAAAATATATATGTTTTATAATTAATTATATAAACATTTTTTTTAAAAAATGGGTGAAATTATATAGATAAACCAGCATCACAGTCTAGAGTATCTAATAAAAAAGCTGGCGGCCGATTCCAACTAAATCGATTGGGGTATTGAGTAGCTGCCTGAGCTATCATGTGTGCAACCCTATTAACATGTCTAGGAATCCAGGTAAAAGTAAAAGACTGAAAACCCGCAACGGTAGCTTGGCACTCGGTCATGAGCACGCCCAACTCATTGATGCCTATGTTGGAGCCATGGAACCCTTGTACTAGTTGAAGGCAATCGGTCTCCACCTCCACCAACAATTATATAAACACAATTATATAAACATATAAATTATATAATGTATACGTTATATGTTAACATCCCTCAAACTCAAGGTGTAAAGAACTGAACATTTTGAGTTTGAAGACAAGTCCTTGAAATCGTGGAGAAGGGTGAGATTTAGTGAAGATATCTGCAATTTGTGATAGTGACGAAGTAAGGATAAGATGAATAGTTCCTTGAGTAATATGGTACCGCACAAGATGACAATCGATTTTAATATATTTGATATGCTCATAAAAGTCGTTATGTAAGCAATTTTCATAACACTATCGGACCGTTTGGTTTAAAGGAATAGCTATTCTATTTCATAGCTATTCCTAACATATTATTAATTCTGTGCGATTGGAATCTAAAGAATAGTTATGAATTAGGAACATTTATTTTTAAATTCTGAGGAATACACAAAATTCATCTCGACCTATCTTTAACTTTTTCAAAAATAGCTATTCCAATAGAAGACATCTTTATCCTTCTAACAATTAATAATAATAATAATAATAATAATAAGATAATTAATTTATTATAATAAAATTAATAATAAGAATAATAAGAATAATAATATTAAGAATAATAATAACTAGAAAGTTTATAACAATTAT
>JAOSBM010000204.1:29087459-29098906 GCA_027568955.1 Erythroxylum tenue
ATGTAGAGTGCACTTATCCTATCTTAATGCTTAGTAGCAACACGAATCTATGTTAAGATCAGATGTGGGTTTGGCTTCAAACAATTATAGATCTGCTTTCTTTTTGTATTTTTGCTAATTACTTCGTTTTAATTAAAAAAATTTAAAGCAAGTTGTTTACTGGATTTTGATTGGTAAAAATGTTTCTAGCTACTTTACGTGTTCCAGAAGAGTGTGGTTCTTCCCTTTTTAAACATGCAATTAATGTGCTCAATTATAGAATGTCCCCAACGTTTGATTTCAAATTTCGGAGGAGTCTCTATGCAGACACATTAGCAGTCTAGCTGATCACGATTCTTTTGGCATGAATATCAGGATCAGATTCTTTGATGGATTATACATATATGTGTAATCTTAATTTTGAACAAGTGAATTTTCCCATCTAATTGATGTCGGTTCCAATATGATTGTCGGTACACTTGTTGGGATGTTTATCTTAGCTCTCGAAGTTTATTTTTGGTCCTGTACTATGTTGCTTTTGTGTGTAGAACATTGGAAGTAATGCCCTTACTCTAGTGTAGTTTTCTGGAATCTGTCTGTCTTGCCTCTTGGAACTGGTTCCTGCACTCATTTGCTGTTTTTGGAAGCTCTGTTTTGTGGTGTCTTGAAGGGCCTTGTTCTTTGGAAGCAAGGGTGATTACCCTGGGGTCTTTTTGCTGCACACAGTTAGATCAAGTACTCCTTTTGATTTCCTTTTTCACTTTTCCCATCTGGTTTCTTTGTTTTTTTTTTATATTGTTTTAGGTTGTAATCTAGTTGAAATGCATTAGCATTGTGGTTTTACAAATTCACACGGAGTTACAAACATGGGTTCTCTGTTCTTTTCCTTCAGAAACCAGCTTCCATGAGCACAGCATAAATTACGAATACTAAAGTTGAAGATATTTGGTCAAATAATGCTCTCAAATAATCCTGGCCAGTCCTCACGTAAGGGCTCCTGCTACTAATACATTGATGTTCATGTAAGCTGGAAAATGCCGCAACATGATGCATTTCTTCCCTTCTACATGTCTTCTCCAGAACTTGGGTTCACATTACAGAAGGATTGAGAATCAGATCAAACACTCAGTGCAACAGAAAAAAGTGGCGGCGGCAAGTGAGGATTGTCCTTGCCATTGATGCTTCTATATGTTTGATTGACTGTCAATATGTGGTGGTTTTGGGTGCATTCGTGGATCTTGAGTTGGAGCATTTTGAAATGGGCTTTACACTATCTATAGTATGGTTGCCAAGTTTTGGATGTATCTATTGATGTTTATTGGAGCATTTTAGCCGGCATGTTGTTAGATAGGAGACTTGCTTCTCCGGAGGAAACAAGCGCAGAAGTCAATCTTGGTCTGTTCTTTTGTTCAGAATTTCTACTACAGTGTTATGCTGTTTGTATTATATGGTGCTACTGCATAACGTCTTTGTACAGTTCTCTAGATTAAATGCATAATACATGACCTTAGAATGTTACCAACATCTTAGTTTCAGTTCTATATACTGCTTCATTGCGTAATATGATACATCATCAACGAATACATTAGAGCAAATTTATGCCAATACTTGAGAGTGTAACAAGCTTAGTTCGATTGGCACTAGTATCAGCAGTTGATAAGCAACAAGAAAGATGGTAAAGAGCAAAAACAATAGCAGCCACAAACAGCATTCTCTAGATACTAAGATGAGTAATCTTGTTTACAAAAGATTTGGTCTGCATAATCACGTCACCGTTATTAAACCGTTATCAACTCTAATTCTAAGGAGATGATCCCATGTACATCATACAAGACTATAGTCCATTTATCTCATAGATCGAATGACTAACACCGAGTAACAGAAGGTGCAATAAAACACTTACAAAATTACCTAATGTGTCGTTGACAAGGCCAAGTACGAGTATTAGGAGAACTCCAAGCCGTTTGTCAGGCACCATTTTCCCAAAAATATCCGAAATTGATCTCCTCTTTTCTTTCTACCTGCAGCTTGAACTGTCTAAGATTTAGCAGATATATGCTACTATTTCAGGATTTCAAAAGTGCTCTTTCATTCTGCAGATAAGTAAGAGGATATAAGCATAATATCATACATCCACGAACTGGGCAAAAGGATCCTCATTTCTTTTCATTGTAACCACTAAAACCAAATGAAGCAGATTCCATACATCAGCTACAATTGGTTTCTTGGATTGATCATAACTTGGTACAATTCTTCTTGGTTTCCATCAACCCTTTTCTTTTGAAGAAAGGTTTCCATCAACCCTCTTACTAGAAGGGCTATTCTATGATAACTTTGATCCATTAGACGTACTGACTTAAAGGATTCCATTGCTATCGAAAAAACAAACCTTTCTGCTCATATTAAATGACTATGCATATCATTGAATGAACTTGTTTAACAACCATTTGAAGGACTCAAAAGAGTTAAAAGAGTATTAGTTGAAACTAACCGAGTGAATTGCTGGAAAAAAAAAATGCAGTTTCAACATGCAATAAGGCAAAATGATGCAACCTTTCTGATACGAGAAACCATAACAAGGCCAAGAAGACAAATGAGACCTTCCAAGTTAGCAACTACGAATGCATCGATTGAAGTACTGAGCACATTCTCAAGATGTAATACCCCTCGAGAGAGGCCCCGTTACCTGATGTTAATGTAATAACACTTAAGAATGTGAAAGATATTTCCCAGCAAGCAACACAGTTTAATTTGCATTTATATCAATCTATGATTCTAGAACTGAAACTCTATAAACAGATAACTTCCTTAAAAGAGACTGGAAGTTCATAGCTCAAAAACACTCACACAGAGAAAAAAAGCCTAATTTTCAACAACCCCAGATGCAGAAAATTCAGATTATCAAACAAGAAGGCCAAAGGATCTTACAACCTAAAACAATCAAAAAACAAAGAAACCAGATGGGAAAAATGAAAAAGGAAATCAAACGAAGTACTTGATCTAACTGTGTGCAACGAAAAGATCCCAGGGTAATCACCCTTGCTTCCAAAGAACAAGGCCCTTCAAGACACCACAAAACAGAGCTTCCAAAAACAGCAAATGAGTGCAGGAACCAGTTCCAAGAGACAAGACAGACAGATTCCAGAAGACTACACTAGAGTAAGGGCACTACTTCCAATGTTCTACACACAAAAGCAACATAATACAGGACCAAGAATAAACTTCAACAGCTAAGATAAACATCCCAAAAAGTGTACTAACAGTCATATTGTAACCGACATCCATTAGATGGGAAACTTCACTTGTTCAAAATTAAGATTACACATATATGTATAATCCATCAAAGAATCTGATCTTGATATTCATGCCAAAAGAATCATGATCAGCTAGACTGCTAATGTGTCTGCATAGAGACTCCTTCGAAATTGAATCAACGTTGGGGACATTCTATAATTCAGCACACTAATTGCATGTTTAAAAAGGGAAGAACCACACTCTTCTGGAACACGTAAAGTAGCTAGAGACATTTTTACCAATCAAAATCCAGTAAACAATTTGCTTTAAATTTTCTTAATTAAAACGAAGTAATTAGCAAAAATACAAAAAGAAAGTAGATCTATAGTTGTTTAAAGCCAAACCCACATCTGATCTTAACATAGATTCGTGTTGCTACTAAGCATTAAGATAGGATAAGTGCACTCTACATACACTCAAGCGCATGACTTCAAATCTTAATAAAATGCATTAAACTCTTACAAAAATCTTCGGTAACAAGCCATCACCGCAGTCAAAACCCGACCTACACCCAAATCATTGGGCAAATCAAACCTGACCCACTTGCTATAAACAGAAAATGATGCAAATCAAGCTTTGCCTTCATAATATTAGTCCAGAAGAAGATCGAAAAATAACCATTTCCACTTATAATTACCAATTACCGACGAATGTACAATCTAGGTAAGCTCAACATCTGTGACCCGATGTTCTACCAGAGACATTATAGCACCTACCGATGCCAATCAAGGCCGAGCACGTCGATGACAAAGCGGACAGAGAAAGCCTCAAATAGGAGACAAGCGAGCATGAATAACATGGAAGCAACAAATGGTATCGCTGCGCGAAACTCTGAGGACCAGCTGTGGCATCGCCATAAAGAGCATACCTCAAAGAAGAATTAATGCAAAAGGAGGATAGAAAGAGTTAAGAAGAATAGGTGCAAGACCGAAGGAGTGAAGCGGGAAGCAAAATCAAAAGAACGAGGAGCATCAGCTTGGCTTAGAAAAGCCGAGAGGTTTCATTTAATTAAAACGTCGACATTTTAACTATGGAACAACGTTCATGGAACAATATTTCCCCTTCATTCTCCCATATCTTTTCTCCATCAAAGGACACTTCCTGATATATACATCAGACGAGGATGGCAAGCCCTCCTCTGGCAAGGTTTTTAGATGAGGGCAGCGCACAATTGTCAACCTTTCGAGGGAAGTAAGGTGGCGAAGTCCTTCCACAGACCTCAGATTCTGTAAATAATCCAGCCCAAGAGTGATTAGATTGGGTGGCAACCCTTCTTCTGGCAAGGTTTTCAGGTGAGGACAGTTCCCAATTCCCAAGCTTTCGAGGGAAGTAAGGTGGCGAAGTCCTTCCACAGACCTTAGATTCTGTAAATCACTCAGCACAAGAGTGATTAGATTGGGTGGCAAGCCCTCCTCTGGCAAGGTTTTCAGATGAGGGCAGTCCGCAATTGTCAAACTTTCGAGGGAAGTAAGGTGGCGAAGTCCTTCCTCAGACCTCAAATTCTGTAAATCATCCAGCCGAAGAGTGATTAGATTGGGTGGCAGCCCTTCTTTTGGTAGGGATGCAATATCAGGGCAACTGCTAATACGCAATTCTCTAAGACGAGTGAGATCACAAAATCTTCTGTTGAGATGAGTAAGTGTAGAAGGCAAACCCTCGTGTGGCACTAACTGGAGCCTACGACAATTCATGATTGTCAACTTTTCAAGAGAACCATAACGTTGAAGCCCTTCATAGTTCAGAGATTTTAAATATTGCAGATTGCAAATCTCAAGTGAAGTAAGAACCGAGGGCAGGAGGGTCACCTCTGGGAAGCATTCCATTTCCTCTGCTTCATAATCTTTAATTATGAAGGAAGTAAGAGAGGTGAGTTTCTGCAAATCCCAATTCATACGCCCGGCAATCAGTTTGTTGCAATTGGAGATAGCAAGTGACTGTAATTTCAAAGGCAAACCATCTCTTGGAAATGTCTCGATTACTGGGCAACTAATTATTTCCAACGTCGAAAGGACACCGAGAAAATGCATGCACTCTGGTAGGAACTTCAATTTTGGACAATCCTTAAGAATAAGCTCTGTCAGAAATTCAAAAGAGGCAAATTCCTGAGCGGGTGAACAAAAGGATTCAAAATGTGGACATTTTTCAATTTTCAGACGCTTCAATTTAGGGAACAACTCCAATGGAAAGCACTGGAGCGGTTCATGTTTGGCAATTGTAATTTTTTCAAAAGAAGAGCTAAGTTGCCCAATCTTTTCCAATACAGATTCCTGGATGTTAATAATTTCGAGATAGATGGAACTACCGAAGTAGTAGGGCCGAGGAGCACTAATTAATCCCAGTGAAGAAAAGTTGGGAGCATTTGAATAACAAATTTGAAGCTGCGGACAACCCTCAATCTCAAGTTTCACCAAAGAGGGAACATGACTAGGTAGAGCGCCTTTTAAGTTTGGACATCTAATTACCCTGAGCGTTTTGAGACAAGGAAATGTTCCACTTTCACTCTCACCTTCTCTTCCATAAGGTCTCCACTCTTGCCATTGAGGCATATCTTCAAAGCTTATGATCTCAAGAGATTGAAATGGCTTCGCTGCTGAGACACATATACCATAGAAATCAGAATCAATTACCCTCACTTCATTAAAACCTCTGACTTCCAGATACTTCAGAGAGGACATATGCCCAACTGGTGGTAGGGAGGAACAGTATTTACATCCCACAAGATTCAAAGAGACTAATTTGGTAAAAGAAGAGTCTCCTAACCAATTTGGAAAGTTAGTTCCTCCATAACCAATGATTGAAATGACTTCTATTTCTGTGTGAGGCTGCAAACCATCAAGTACAGCCTCTTCGTGATGTGAATCATCAGTATCAACTGTCCAATATAAATACAATTCCTTAAGGTTCTTCTTACACTTGATCTTGGCTTCCAAAGCGTCTTTGGCGTTCACCACATTTTGAAGATTATGAATTTTAAGCTCTCCTCTAAGATGTTGAAGGCTTCCCAATTCTTTAACTCCACAACCCTCTCGCTTTCCCACAAAGAAATCAGTTAAGGTTTGCAGCTTTATCAGTTTGCCCATATTTGGAGGCATGTCTTGTAATTTTGTTCCTTCAATATCAAGATAGTGCATACTGATCATCCTTCCCATTTTAGTCGGCAACTTAGCAAGGCCCGTGCACTGACGTAATTTCAAAGTTTGTAAATTATAGAAACTACACAAAAATTCAGGTAAACTTTGGATGAATGTTTCAGAGAGATCCAAATATCGCAAATGCTTCAGATGGCTGATTGAACTGGGCAACTTGAACACATACAGACATTGGGACAGGGATAGCACTCTTAATCGCTGTTGATTTAGACATAAATCAGGAATCATCTCTCGTAGCTTTTGTCCTTGTTTCTCCCATGGTGTATTATACAATGGTAAGAACGTGCGCAAGAGGTGAGAATTGAAGATGGTCGAAAGCTGCCGAGATGATGATTCTTCTTTCACCACCGCACATGAAAAATAACGAAGCCTTTCAAACTTTCTGCAAGAATCTTGATTCTCAAACCTGAAGCAAAAATCTCCAGCCACAACTCTAGCTAAGTCATTGATCAAGTCATGCATGACAAAAGAATTATTAACATGTTGGAAAAAAGACCTTGATACTAGCTCCTCAAAGTACTCTTCACCCACTTCTTCCATTGTCTCGTTTCCTTCTTGTTCAATCAAAAAACCTTCTGCCATCCACAAAAGGATTAATTCCTCCTTCTTGAACATATAATCCTTCGGAAATATTGAACAATAGGCAAAGCATTGCTTTAGATGCGATGGAAGATAACGGTAACTCAATCTTAGAACTGGAAGAATGCCATCTTTAGAAACTTCCCACAGATCATTTCTTAAAACTTTCTCCCAATCCTTTACATTTCTCTTAAAGCGCAAGACACCTCCCATTACTCTCACAGCTAAAGGAAGGCCGTCACATTTTTCCACAATCTTCTGACCAATTTTTTCTAAATGTGGATAATCATGAGAGTTTTCATCATCAAAAGCATATTTGCAGAATAATTGCCAGCATTCAGTAGAAGCCAACTCACCTAAACGAAATACTGAGCTAGAACTCACACTTGTTGCTACACCATCATTACGTGTGGTCATGATAATCGTGCTTCCAGGACCCCCAGACTTCAAAGGCATTAACAATTGGTCCCAATAATTGACAATTTCATTCCAAACATCGTCTAACACAAGCAAGGACCTTTTTCCTGTCAATTCCTCCTTTAGCTTAACTTGGATCTGGTTTAGAGTCTTAACATCACAAGCCATTTGAGCCACTTCCTTCACAATATCTCTTGTTATTCTAGGAACATCAAACACATCCGAAACGCATACCCACCCCCTGACATCAAATCGGTTTTGGACTCTTTCATCTCTGTAAATGAGCTGCGCAAGTGTAGTTTTACCTATCCCACCGAGGCCCACGATGGAAATTATCCTCAACTTGTTGCTGCCACTGACATCATCCGAAAGCAGCACTTCCATTATCGCTTCCTGATCACGTTCCCTACCAAAAATGTTCGACATTTCAACAAGACACGTAGTGGTTATCCTTTGGGTGGATTCTCCACCTCCTATGACCTCTCCCAGGCCAAGCACATCCTTCTGATTCACCAGATCTTCTATGGTCTTCAGTATCTTCATCAACCTCGCATTCAAACCTTTCTTAAATGTCTTCCGTGGGTGTAGAAACTGGCGAACCTCAGCTATGGCGCATCGAGATTCAGCTTCGAGTTCCAGCCTAGTAGCTTCATAATCGATCTCGTCCAACAAATCATCGGCTTCAAAGAAAGCACTTTTAAGGTCGTCAAGCCATTGTTTAACAGCTGGCTTCCTGATCTCCTTTTCCTCAGCATCGTCGAGAACACCTCGAACGGAGTTCACATAAATCTTCAACTTTTCCAAGAGCCCATCATCGAGTTTCTGACGGCTGAAAAAATCCACAAATCTTCTAGAAGCCATTCTGTCAAATAGAACATTGAGGAAAGCACCGAGAGCGGCTCCACCGGCAGCCAAGACAGCCTCTGCGGCCATGGATCTCTTATTGCAAGTGTATCTAAAGATAGAAGCTGAGCAGGACTATGTGAAATCCCGATGAAGAAGGAAGATATGGCAAGAAGAAGGAAAGATCTGCAGGTACAATCTTAGTTCTAAATGAAAGAAAAGATACAACCTTGGCTATGGTAGATCCGAAGACTTGGTTGACCAGAAAAGTTACTCGGTGGATATCATAAGTGAGTAATATACTTTGAAGGTAAATTACAAATTTAGAAATTCACTTAATAGTAATGAAAACGGCAAAAAGGGATAAGTGAGCGGTCTGCTCTGTCGGTGAGCGTGGAACGGCAAACAATAGTTGCAGAAGGATGTGAAGAGATGCTTATCCGTCGTGAGTCACATGTTTTTGTAATATAATACACAGAAGTGACAGGTTGTCGTTACTTTTGGGATTGTTGTTATTAAATATATTACGAGGTCTAATTAAAAAAGTGTTAATTACAAAGATTGGGTTATTTGTTAATCGTCAAGTGGGGTTAAAAGTTAAACATTTTTAATTAACTCAATAATTTAGGAAGGACAACCCATGAGAATTTATAAATGCGTCAATCACAAGATAACTTTTTGAGCTAGTTTAACTTTAAATTTTAGATCCGACATGATTTAGTTATAAAAATGATACCATTTTATTAATCTAATAAAATAATATTATTTTGTTGAATTTGAAAAATAAGATGAAAATTTTAAATTTTGGATATAATATTATTAATGAATAAGAGATAATCCCTGCCCAAATCATGAAGGAATTGAATTAAAAATATATATAATTAAGAATGAAAAGTGGAATAAGAATAAAAATATAATTATAATAATATCACACTCACTCACTATTATCTCTTATTCTTACTATTTAATTCTAACTTATACATACATCTCCTTTAAGAATAAATTCAAAAATGTTTAAAATTCATTATATTTTTATTATTCCCTATTTTATCCACTCTTAAAAAACTAATTATTTGAGTTAAAATGAGTTTGTGGTATATCATATTATCTTTGATAACATTAGAACTAATCCAAATTTTCATATAATTATATTCAGGTAATTTAAATTTTAATTATCAAAATTTTACTTAATTTTTAATCATTGTACAAATAATATTATTTTAATAAAATATATTAAAATATAATTTATAATTCATATTAATAATTCTTGATTATGACGAACGATGCGTTCAATATGCATTAAATTTAAATAACTTATGAAGATGACAATATATTATATGAGCCAAGTGGAAGAATGTTATATTATTAATGTCTCATGTAATAAATGTTTATAAAACTTAATACCCATATGATGAGTGCATTAGTTAAAAGGTAATTTTTTTCAAAAACCACTTATAAGCATCCCTGTTTTGATCCTATTTTTGCCTATTAAATTATTTATGTCAATAACCATCGTATAAGAGATATAAGTGAAAAAGAAAGAAAAAGAATAGAAACACATAAGAGAATCTAGAGTTCTGAAGAGCCTGATTTTCGTACTATTTTTATTATTCCCTATTTTATCTACTCTTAAAAAACTAATTATTTGACTTAAAATGAGTTTGTGATATATCATATTCTCTTTGATAACATTAAAACAACTCCAAATTTTCATATAATAAAATTAAGAAAATTTTAATTTTAATTGTCAATATTTTAGTCGATAAAATTTTTTAATCATTGTGAAGATAATATTTGTCAATTGATCCGCACATTAATTCCCTTCGCGATATATATATGCTCAATTTGCACTTCTCATGTTCGAAATATTAAGTTGAAATATTAAGTGGCGGATACCTATTACCAAAAAACGAATGTTCAGGCGGATCATTCAGCGGTAGCTTCATTTAATTTAACAAACAACACGAGTAACATTCAGAGATTCGCCACGGTTGACAAGACAATCTGCAGGAGAGAGCCTAACGAGGCTTCTGATAGCAATTTCTTGGGCATTCGTATTAGTAATGTCTCTAGCTTGCAAATTGGTATTCCATGGCTTGGTGCAGGTGGTCCTTATGCGATCACTATGTCATTTTTCCTACATCTTGCTTTGGTCCTCGTATTACATACTTCAAAAAGAAAGAAAATCTCATTTAAGTCGTAGCTCAAGACTTTTGAGTCAAATCAGAAATAAATTCACAAAATTGAAGGCATATCACATCTCATAATAATAAATAATATAAAGGTTGAAATAATAAGATGAAATTCAAGCCTATAATAAGGGATGCAAGCAACAGAAGCTGTGATGTTGCAGCAAACACATAACTCCTTGTAGCCATTTCCATTTTTCATCTTCAATTTAATATATGCCTCATCTTCAATTTTCAATAACTACCAACGCTTGATTAAATCAATCAATCAACAGACACTACTGCTTTTGTATATATCAATGTTTGGGATGTGTGAAATTGTGGCCCAATATTTCCCCTTCTTTCTCCCGTATCTTTTCTCCAGTAAAATACGTTCACAGATATGTAGATAAAAAAGGGAGGATGGCAAGCTCTCATGTGGAAGCTCTCTTGCTCGATAATCTGGAGATACATAGACCCATACACAAAAATCAAAATGCCTCTTAACATCGCTGCTATTAAAAACTTTCTTAGCTAGGGTAGTCTTCCCCAATCCGCCCATGCCAACTATAGAGATCACACTCCTTCTAAGCGTCGTTTGATCAAGCAACTGTCCTACCAACATGTTGGTGTCTCTGTCAAGGCCAATAACATCTTGATCATCGGTACTAATACTGGAAGAAGATAGTCTGTGCTCCCTCAGTTTCTCACAAACATAAAAAGGTGTTTCCCTACCTATGTTTTCAATCCCATAAGTACTTCTACTTTCAGATATCTCAGGTATCGTAGACCTAATCTTTTTAATATTCTTAACAAGTTCTTTCCTAACTTTCAAA
Organism: Erythroxylum tenue; assembly: GCA_027568955.1. Classification (NCBI taxonomy): domain Eukaryota; kingdom Viridiplantae; phylum Streptophyta; class Magnoliopsida; order Malpighiales; family Erythroxylaceae; genus Erythroxylum; species Erythroxylum tenue. Next base: position 29,098,725 of record JAOSBM010000204.1, read on the forward strand.
TCACTAAAGCAGTATGCATAACTCCTCAAGCATCCCACAAGCCCAGATTGTGTTCTTTGAGAAGTGAAGCTCAGGATGTAAGTGTCAATAACATCCTCAACATCGTAGGCCACATCCCTTATGTCCCTAACCCAGTTCCTGACTCTTTCATCGCTCTTCTGCTTCACATCTGCATCTTTTAA
>JAOSBM010000204.1:29099006-29116528 GCA_027568955.1 Erythroxylum tenue
ATCCTAACGGGTCTTCAGACCCATCATATGTAGGAAATTCCATCTTGGAATAACGTGGCACTGTGTGAGATCCTGAAATCCCTTCATATCTTTCTTCTCCCCTAGATGGTGTTGTCCTACTGCTACTCTCAACTCCTTTAGGTCCTTCCTTGCTCTTCTCTTGGCTGAACCCCTCCATCATTAGAAGTAGGCCATCGAACTTTTCCTGCATCTCCATAAAACGCTAATCTACATGTTGATATAGGGCTGTCAGCTCTGGAGTGGAATTATTGGCATCGTGACCATCGTCCATGGCGCCTGTCTCTGATACCAAGTTGGTAAGGGCCCTACTGTATGATCTCGTCACTGGACGATCAAGGGAAAAACCCACCTTCCTTCCCTTATTGGTGTTCTTCCCTTTTGAGGAAGAACCGATGTTGGCTGAATGTTAGCTAGCTCTTAACAGAGCAAGCTGACTAAAATTATAGCTAAAGTAACTAGTGTATTTTTTCTGAACAATTTCGATGTCTTATTCATTAATAATTCTGCTGTTATATAGGCAGAATAGGAAAATAACAATTCATCTAACTAGGACTCCTATTCTAGTAGAATTCTATTAAGAACCAAAAAGGATCTTTCAAAAGCTAACTATCCTTATCCAATTACTATCCTAATCTAATCTTCTATTATTTCTCCTCTCTACCTAAATTTTCCAGCCTTCTCTAGGTTATCAGCTGTTACCCAACTTCTTGCCTCTCCTTTGATAAGTTTTACCCGCAAAGCATCCTTATCATGCTGCCTCTGAAATGTATAGTACTCTTTGAAACAAATTCATATTAGGTGTCTCGGATAACTCAATGCAGGAGTCAATATACAGTTTCATCAAACGCTTTTGAACCCATCCTGTCAAACATGAATCAAAAGAAACTTATTAAGTTGCATATAAATATGAACTTGACAGTAAAACAAACAAAGGAATTATGGTTCACTAAATAGGTGTTGTACGCAAAATCAAACTTGCCCTAAAGGTTCTGCACTCTATATTACATCTTTATAGCATTAAGAAAATAATATGGTTATGAGGATTTCAAAGTTCTAATTCAGTTCAAAGTGAAAATTTCCTAGCTCAATTTTGTCAAGGCAAGCAAACTGCTTCGTCGTGTAAAAACATAGTTTCAGATATGTATTGTTATATGAAGCTTATATAAGACCTTGACACTAGCATTTTCTAATCCAAGAAGTAATATATTTCCAACAGAATCATGTTCAACAAACTTAAAGTAAAAAGTAGGTAATTTCCTTTCAGAAGCTGCCTATCGTAGGAAGCAATTTACTGCTAATGCATCCTTATTGGAAAACTAACAAATCTCAAATCTGTTGGTCAATAAAGTTGCTCATAGGTGGGAAACCCTCATTTGTGTTCGTCATAACAGGCACCAGAGTGCTTATAACTCCAGGGCACATTGGAAAAGGTGATGTTATTATAACTTCCCAAAATAAGCAAAGTAAATCATAACAATAATAGAAACTTCAATCATAATGTTTCTTGGGCCATTCTTAAAAGTTTCCAATGATTCAAAGGACTCCAGAACTTTTTTTTTGAAATTTTAACGAGAATATATTGCTCAAAACGTTAGAAAGCTACAATGTACAATCCTAAGAAAAGGAGAAGAAACTAGATACATTCACAAATAGAGGCATGCCGAAATGACCTCTGCCAGTGGACAGCCCAAAAGCAACTCCAACAACTACAAATGTCAGCGCCAATGCATATCCAAACTCATGCCTTCATGCCTTCCAGATGCAATAAGAACCTCTCTAATCACATTAACAATGGAATCTGCTAATTCATATTTCTGTCTCACTTGCTGCTTATAAATTCGACGATTCCTCTCCCTCCACAAATGGTAGATCACCAGCTGAAATGACGTCCAGATTTTGAGACCTTCAGTCCACCCAGCTTGAGTTTCCCTAGTTATGAGAGCTAATACCTCACTCCACTCATAAGAGGGCAGAAAAAGACCAATCAGATGCACAATGCGGCTCCAAACCGTTTTGGAATACACACATTCAAAAAACAAATGGTTCTGACACTCATCAACTTGATTACAAAGCACACAAATAGGGTCAAAGCTACCAAACCATCTATCTTTCGTACGCAGCCTGTTTTTGATCGCCAACCACATCATAAACGCCGCTCTAGGACAAACAACCTGGTGCCAAACCACATCAGCCCAACTTACCTCCTCCTGCCTCCCTCTGCCGATTTCATGGGCAGATTTAGTTGTGAAAACCCCACCATTGTTAATAGACCACACCTGTTTATCTTGCTCAGACCCGATCACAACACCATCAATGTATTGGTCGAGGATATGGCCGAATCTACAATTTGGCATTTGAGCCCTCCACCGAACCACCCAAGCTACTGATGCCTCATTGGAAAACCGATTCCTAAATCCAGACAAATCAGGTCTCAGCCAAAGAGGGCTAAGACCATGCCAATTATCATACCAGAAGCTAACACCTTCACCATGCCTAATATGCCAATCAATGTAAGGGTAAATTAACTCACGGATTTGCAGCAAACTTTTAAAGATCCAAGAATATTCAAACCTCGATTTTATTTGCCAAAAGCTTTGTCCGCTGAGGAGGTAAGTCTGCACCCATTTGACCCACATGGCTTCCCTATCCGTAAAAAGCCGCCAAATATGCTTCATCATCATCACTCGCTGCATCTGAGTGACAGAAATGATTCCCAAACCCCCTTGCTTTTTAGGTACCACAATATCACTCCATCGGACTTTAGCCCCTTTACAATCTCCATGCTTACCCGTCCATAGGAAGGCTTTCAAAATATGATCCATTTCTTTTATAACTCTTTTCGGGATAATAACATGGGCCGCCCAATGGATATGCATACTGTTCAACACTGCAACAATTAAGGTAACCCTCGCAACAAAAGAAAGAAATCTATTTTTCCAGGCATTAATGCGATTTCTCAATTTTTCTAACAAAGGAAGAAAATCCGAATAATTTGGTTTACCCGATGTGATCGGCACTCCTAGATATCTGAACGGATGAGTTTGGAGAGGCAGCCCCGCCATACTATTGAGTTGTTCCCGATTAGCTGCATCAGAAGAAACATAGAGTCCACTCTTCTGGACATTCATTCTCAAGCCTGACCACTGAGAAAAGGTTTCCATTAAGTTGAGCATCCTACTAATCACTTGAGGGTCAGCCTTACATAGCAAAATCACATCATCCGCATATAATAGATGAGACATCTGTAGCTCACGACATCGATGGTGATATTGGAAGAGCCCATTGCATTGAGTCAATTTACACAATAGCCTAGACAAACCTTCCATAGCTAAAGTGAACAGATAAGGGGAAAGAGCGTCCCCTTGCCAGATCCCTCTATGAATCCTGAAAGACTTCGTCGAAACACCATTGATCAAGACACTGAGAGAGGGAGTGTGTATACACTGCTCTACCTATTTGCAAAACAGAGGCGGGAGACCAATCCCTAGCATACAATCCGTCAAATATCTCCAACCAATCATGTCATATGCCTTGAACAAATCTATCTTCAGAGCACAATTATCTACCTTCTTTCCAGAATGATAATCCCCCAGCAATTCCTGCAGCAACAAAATATGATCCCCAATGCTGCGTGAAGGAAGAAACGCTCCTTGAGCATAACTGACAATCTCAGACAAAATACCCTTCAAACGCACAGCCAAAAGAGACGCAATCACCTTGTAAACCGTATTGCAATAAGAGATCGGACGGAAGTCTGTAATTCGGTTAGGTCGCTCCTTCTTAGGGATGAGACAAATATAGGTGGAATTAATTTCTTTCAGCATCTTCCCCGAAGAAAAGAATTCTAAAACCGCTTCCGTGAACAATTGCCCCGTGATATTCCAGGTTTGTTGAAAGAAACCAGCCGAAAAACCATTCGGGCCCGGTGATTTAGAACTATGCATCCGAACTTGATCAGCATATTTCATCTGATGAATGATGGGCGAGAGACCTAAGAAGATAATAGATTGAATACTCTATCAATTGCATGAAGTGGTGGCTGGTGACAATTATGCATGCTCACAATAGAAAATTTTTCAATTGAATGTTACTTCAACAATTGTCTTATTGGCCTTTTTGTGGTTTCTCGTATTAGAACGGTTGCATCATTTTGCTTTATTGCATGTTGAAACTACAATTGTTTTTTTTCCAGCAATTCACTCGGTTATTTTCAACTAATGCTCTTTTGACTCTTTTGAGTCCTTCAAATGGTTGTTAAACAAGTTCATTCAATGATATGCATAGTCATTTAATACAAGCAGAAAGCTTTGTTTTTTCGATAGCAATGGAATCCTTAAGTTAGTAAGTCTAATGGATCAAAGTTATCATAGAATAGCCCTTCTAGTAAGTGTTGCTGGAAAACAAGAAAAATTGTACCAAGTTATGATCAATCCAAGAAACCATTTGTAGCTGATGTGTGGAATCTGCTTCATTTGGTTTTAGTGGTTACAGTGAAAAGAAATGAGGATACTTTTCCCCAGTTCGTGGATGTATGATATTATACTTATATCCTCTTATTTATCTGCAGAATGAAGAGAAAACTTTTGAAATCCTGAAATCGTAGCATATTCGCTAAATCTTAGACAGTTGAAGCTCAAGGTAGAAAGAAAAGAGGAGATTGATTTCGGATTTTTTTGGGAAAATGGTGCCTGACAAACGGCTTGGAGCTCTCCTAATTCTCGTACTTGGCCTTGTCAACGACACATTAGCTAATTTTGTAAGTGTTTTATTGCACCTTCTGTTACTCTGTGTTAGGGTATGTTTGGATGTGGGTGAAGGGATGGAATGGAATGGCCCAAATGACTCAGGCCATTGTTTGGAAGTCTATTTTGAAACAGGATGGATTGGCAATTAATGGCTTTGGAAGCCATCCTTTGCCATCCAAAATTCAATATTTTGTGACCTCCTAAATGGGGGGTCAGGGATGGAATAACATGGCTTGCCTTCCAAATCCTAATTTAATGACAATAATACCCTAAAAAATTAATGAAATTATAACCTAGTCCAGCAAATACCTACGCGGCTACATGTTATTACGTTCATTGTGTTTCTCCTTCAACTAGCTTCTTTCATTGACGAACGTTTTCCTCCACAGCTACTAGAGTCATCTGTCTTCGTTCCATCAGGTAAGCATCGACTAATCAATGAACTTAGTTGTGTATGGATATGCCTAACGAAGAGCACAGTGCAATGAGGGTTAATGAAAAAGAACAAGAAAGTTGATTGCTTATATAGGAAAATGACAAAATTATATTCTGAACATCCTACAATTTGAAATGCTTTGGGGTTGCTAAAATAGTTTCATAGCAACTATGCATAATTTATTACAAGGGTAATTTTGGAAAAAAAAATTGCAAGTCATTTCATTCCATTCATTTTTAGTATCACTTCCAAACAATGGTCAAAGGAGTCCCTCTCTTAATTTATTTAAACTTCCAAACAATGGAGTGGCCCATTTCGTTCCATTTCATTCCACTTCATTCCATTTCGTTCCATTAATTGCCATTCCATTCCATTCCATCCTAAACTCCCAAACATACCCTTAGTCATTCGATCTATGAGATAAATGGATTATAGTCTTGTACGATGTACATGGGATCATCTCGTTAGAATTAGAGTTGATAACGGTTTAATAATGGCGCAAGTTCGAAGAAGTGAAGCGGGAAGCAAAATCAAAACAACGAGGAGAATCGGCTTGGCTTAAAGCCGAGAGTTTTGATTTAATTAAAACGTCATTTTAATTATGGAATAGTGTAAGAACAGTGCTCATGGAACGGTTGATCTGATGCTATGGAATATTAGAAATACTGTTAATCCAATCTTAAAATACTGTTTACAATGTCGAGCTTTTTCGTTTTACATATTGAGGATGAAGTGATTGCATCTGACTGTGAATTGCAAGATATATATATAACTCCGTTGCTAAATGCCCTGCATACACACAAAACATTTGCAAATTTTACGAATCATGATCCCCTGATTGATTTTCAGTAGTTGAATCCCATCTTAATCATATCTTGAAAGAGTCTCACTTCAATCCAACTAAGTTCAATTAAGAAATAATGTCAAAAAGTAAATAATAAGATATATTATAGCATATATCTTAACAATGGTGTACGTGAGCGTGGGAAACCTGAAGCAGTCGTTCTCTATGAGATGGAAGAGAAAGAACTGGCTCTTTATGTTTCTTTAACATTAATATTCAGAAGATAATAGGACTTATAAGTGAAGGAAGATGATTAATTAGTACATATGAACTGTTGACAATTTTAGCTTTGCAGGTAACGGGAGATGAAGAGAATTTCCAAGGGGCAAAAGAATGGGACAGATGGTCTACTCTCATCTATCTATTCGACTATTCCTACTTTGTTCCAAGTCCTTTCATCCATTCATTGTCATAAATAAATGTGCTGTGGAGATATCTTAGATGCATGTGTGTAATATACATTATCCTATGCGAGTGATTGCCAGATGGGTATATACTATGTTATGTTTCTGTTCACGGCGTGTGAGATGCGTATATGTGTGGTTTGTTTGTGAAGATTGACCACTAATATCTCGAGTAACCACATTTTATGTAAAATGATAAATAAAGTCACGTGCAACTCACCCTCCAGAAGGATATGGACAGACCCACTTCTCGTGGCACAATTCAAGCTCGAATATGAGTGTTTGGTCAAGGAAGTTAAACATACCAATTGGAGGGTCAAATTAGTATGTTTAACTTCCTTCTCTGGTCATTGTATGTCTTTATGAATCCCTTACCTTATCATTTACTATCAAATTGATGAACACGATAAGTCCTCATCTTGTTCATATAATTACCTTCTTGGCTTTATAATTTATTTACGTATATTTATACAATTAATCTAATTCACTTCTCCATAAATAAGGATGAAATCTAATTCGCAAAATTATAAAAATCTTAAAAATAGATCTTGCAGATAGTTTTTGTTTTTGTATGTGCCCATGTTTAGTCACTAAATTTTTTGTCAATTTAGAATTTCGAATTATCCTTGCTTCCCTCGCATCTTTTTGAGTCAATTTCATCTCTTAATGTTGAAAATCATTTAAAAACAATTAAGAAGCAAATCTATTAATTTTGAATAATAATTTCAACATATTAAAAAGATTTATAAATAAAATAAACACAAAATGACAAATTAACAATTAATATCATAAGTAGGACTTTCAAAAAGTGACGAATAGATAAATGAATGATTGAATGCTACTTTGACTCATTTTGATAAGTAATTAGGCCCCGCCTCAAAATGATAATCTTTTTAAGTTTATGGTTTATTCCTTATTCCTTGGTAGAACAATAATATAAAGAAAACATATTAAATTAGTAAGTATAATGTTTTGTGCAAATAATTTTTAATATTATAATATTTCATAACATTTTTAGTTGATTTATAACATCTAACACCATTGTTCCTATCCTATTCCTCTGCTGGACAAAGTACTTTCTATCTTTTGCTCCATCTGCTTTGTTTTCGTAATATATTTGGTCAAAAAATAAGAGAAATTCAACAAAAACTAGATGACATTGTTGACTTTTATCAGTTGCATGATAATGATAGGTTACATTATATAATTATAATATGATACTAAATTAACTTTGTTAAAATATAATAGGATACATTATATGAAATAAATTAATTCGCTGATTCGTTTTACTTACACTAACAAATGACTTGCGAAAATTTTCAAAATTCTTCAATCGATATTAGAGATTTCTAATATTTTTGCAATATTTGGAATATTTACTCGTTACGAGGACGAAGATAAACCAAGGCTAACTCACTTTGTAGAAAATATGTAAAAGGGTGACGTAAACCAGCAATCTGGAAAAGCATGATACCAGCAAATGGGACGCAATAGGTGTGGCCATTGAGATTTAGGTGGAGCCCACCATGATGATAATCCGACGGCGGTGACGGGGGTGTGAGTCAATCTGATCAATGTTCCCTTTCATCTGACAGTCGTGATTGGTCGAAAGCATACGTTACTCAGATCGTGACTTATACCTAAATGAAACTGAAGTTTATCCGACGCGCCGCCTCATAGCGGTGGACTTCATTAGACAGATTTGGACCCTAAACGCCACGCGGGGGCAGTTAAACGAGTATTGAATTATTAAGATTAGGTATAAATCAGCGTCTGAAAAAGGAACCGCAATTATATGTTAACGTGTGAACCGCAATTTCGTTTGACGCTTGACTTGATAATCTGTAAGATTAGATATAAATCAACGTGTGAAGCTGATCAACTACCATTCAAACGAAACCAATCAATCAAACTTACAGATTATCAAGCCAAGCGTCAGAAAATATATGCAAGGATTGGTACATTATATTATTGACCGTTGTAATGATATTATTTGTTGAATAGGTTAATGTTTAACATATTTAATTTAATATCATCTCAAACTATTATATGTTACAAGTTGACATCATATTACATAGTTTTTAAATATCAAACAAAAGGATTTTTTAAATTGTTGGCCTTCAATGAATTCACATTATAATTGTCGTGGTGTAAGTTGGACATGGGCAACTTTTTGTAATTTTCGTGCATGAGATTTCCACCGCTCGATTGGCACGCCCCACGTCTTTTCAATGTTGACTTCTCAATGAAGCTGTCTGGTACCCAGTCCCTTCCTTCCTTCCTTCATTGCCACTAGCGTAATGAAAGTATGAAACTTCCTCTCAAGCTGTTTTCAAATAGTCTAAAAATAGAGAATTTCATTTCTGGCTCTCTGCAACCATTGTCTTCTTCAAATTCTCATTAACCTTTTGCTTACCCATAGATCCCTGAAAATGGTTGATGCTATTATTTCTGCTGTGGTGGAGGTCTTAACATCCATGATGCTTAGTTCCATACAAGAAGAGGTGAGGTTGATGACTGGAGTTAACGATGAAGTTAAGAAACTTGTCAGCAATTTCAAGTCCATTCAGGCACTCCTAGACGATGCAGAGGAGCAACAACTGAAGAAAGCTTCTGTCAAGAAATGGCTGTTTGATCTTAAAGCTATTTCCTATGACATGGACGATGTGTTAGATGAGTGGAAGACTTGGATTCAGACATCACAGCTCCAACATCAACACCACTCTTCCGGTTCCGACCAAAATCATCTCAAGCACAAGGTACTCTCTATTTTTTGCTGCATCTGCTTTACTATGCGAGATATTGGGTTTCGTCATGTTGTTGGTGGAAGAATAAAAGAAATCCATCAAATACTACATGACATTGCAACCGATAAAGTTCGGTATCCACTTAATTCAACCAACATATCTGATAAGCCTCTCGAGAGCCACGTGACTACATCTTTCGTTGATACACAAAAGGTAAAAGGTAGAGATGAAGAAAAAGATGAAGTCAAAAGCGTGATACTGAACCCCAAATCAAGGCCCCATGTCATCTCCCTCGTGGGGATGGGGGGAATCGGCAAGACAACTTTAGCTAAATTAATTTATAATGACTGCGAGATCAGCACTCAATTTGAGAAGAAGATATGGATATGTGTTTCGGATCCTTTCGATAAAATGCGTATTGCAAAAGCAATTCTTGAATCTCTAAGTGATTCCTCCACTGCAAGTCATTTTAAAGAATTAGATAAGGTGTTAAAGGAGATAGATGCAGTTCTCAATGGAAAAAAGTTCTTGCTTGTTTTAGATGATGTCTGGAATGAGAGTCACAGTAAATGGGAGGAATTTGAGCAATTTCTTACATATGGTTCACCAGGAAGTACAATTCTAATAACAACACGTAATGAAAGAGTTGCTAGCGTCATGGGGTGTAATCCTGAGAGTATACATAAGGTAGGACTTTTGACTTCGGAGGAATGTTGGTCAATAATTAGTCAAATTGCTCTAGTTCAAGGGGGATTGTCAAAAGTTAGAAAGCATTGGTAGGAGAATTGCGGATAAGTGCAAGGGTTTACCTCTTGCTGCTGCCATTGTAGGAGGACTCCTACGTTTTAAGAAATCTGAAAAAGAATGGTTGAGAGTCTTGGACAAAAAAGAATGGGAAGGTGAAGATATCTTGGGTTCTTTGAAACTTAGTTATTATGATTTGCCATTGCCATTAAAGCAATGTTTTTCATATTGTGCTATCTTTCCCAAAGATTATAAGATACAAAGAAGAACATTAACTGGTATGTGGATGGCTCAAGGTTATTTAAAGGAAAAAGAAAAAGATGAAGATTTAGAAATAGTTGGTGAGATTTTTTTTGATAATTTAATTGCACGCTCTTTGCTCCAAATTTCATCCGATGATGAAGATTGTTATGTATTGCATGACATGGTGAGTGATCTAGCCCAAACATTTACAAAAAATGAGTGCTTGATGATAGAAGTCCTAAAAGATACAGAGTTGAATGGAAACTCTTTACATGCAGATGCAAATATTCGTCATTTGACTTTGACGATCGGAAATGATGCTTCATTCCCTGTGTCTATCTATGATCTTAACAAATTACGTAGTTTGATCATTCATTCGTTTACGTGGGGATCACTGACTGTTGTTGAACTTAAGGGTATATTTGATCATTTGACTTGTCTAAGGACTTTAGATCTTAGTAGGTGTGATATTAAAGAAATTCCATCGTCAATAAATAAATTAGTTCATCTCAGGCGGCTTGACTTGTCTAAAAATGGAATTATAGAGAAGTTACCTGAGACTTTGTGTGAGTGTTACAATTTGCAGGCATTAATTCTTAACTAGTGTCGGGTGTTGATAAAATTGCCTAAAAGGATTGGAAAACTAATAAACTTGATGTATTTGGATATTGAGAATTTTTATAAGATAGAATATCTTCCCAAAGGAATAGGAAATTTATGGCGTCTTAGAGAGTTGACTGTGTTCATCATAAGCATGAATGAGAGTGAATCATTTTCAATTGTTGAAATGGAGAAGTTGAATAATCTTAAAGGAAGATTGGAGATAAGAGGGTTAGGAAATGTGAGAAAGCTAGAAGATGCTAGAAAAGCACAACTTAAGAAGAAAAAAAACGCCACTGAATTGAGTTTGAGTTTTGACAGAGATCATGTGCAAGAAGATGAGGAAGAGTTACTTGAAGCTTTAGAGCCTCCTTCGAATTTGGAAATATTAAGCATAGAAAAGTATAGAGGCAAGAAGTTCCCAAGTGGGCTGATGAAGCTAAATCTACTCAGGAAGCTTATGATTAATAACTCCAAAAATTGTGAGGAATTGCCTCCGTTGGGTAAATTGTTGTGCCTTGATGAGCTACGCCTTTTTAATATGGGAGTGAAAAGAGTAGGTGTTGAATTTATGGGAATAGAAAAAGAAAAAGATGCATCAACATCCTTCCCAAAATTAAAGATACTTTCATTTGAATTGTTTCGGGAATGGGAAGAGTGGGATGATATTGATGAGTGGTTGATGGAGAGAATTAATAAGACAATTACAATTATGCCATCACTTCAAGAACTCTTTATCTACTCTTGCCCAAAGTTGAAGACATTGCCGTACTATTTACTGTCGCCACCCATCACAACCAGACTTCAAGGATTGTATATAGTTCACTGTGATGTTCTTGAACAAGAAGTCCAAAAAGACAAACTTTCTCACATACCTCATCTAAGGATTTTACGAGGTACTTTCTAATTTTTTGTTTACTTTGTCTCAATTAATTGTATTTCTTTTAATCTATAACTTATGTTCTTTTAATAATTATAAAATCAAACATATTAATATCAATTTTGTATTTTCAATTTTTTCAATATTATGTTAACTAATCTATGTTATCAATATATTTATGGCAAGACTACTTTTTAAATTAAAAATTATCAAAATAAATTGCAATTAAAATAGAGTTATTTTATTCCTTGATTTCTTATGGATGAATTCCTTGGTAGAGTAACTGTAAGCAGAGTCTGGGTTTTCAGGTCTCAAGGACAGCTGAAGATATTGCCATTTTTTGTTGAAACAGACTGAGTGAAGATTTTGCTTAATCCTTGCGAGAGTTATCAGAAGTAAGTTGTGGGATTCAATCTTCTATAAAAAAAATTTTAAATTAGTAAATACAATGCTTTGTGTAAATAATTTTCAATTTTATAATATTTCATAACAATTTTAGTTCATTTATAACATCAACACCCCACTATTTCGATCCCATTCCTCTGTTGGACAAGATACTTTTTATCTTTAGCTGCATCTGCTTTGTTACACGCGATGTTGGTCTTCGTCATGTAATTGGTCGGAAAAATAAGAGAAATTCAACAAAGACTAGATGGCATTGCAACGGATAGAAGTTACTTCTTCTAAAAAAACTGATAAGCATATTGAAAAACATTTGATGATTACGTTTAGAATAATATTTTGTTTAAGAAGTAATATATATATATAAATAAATAGGTCAGCCAACAAATATATATATGATGATTACGCTTAGAATAATATTTGTTTTCTTCAGTTTTTCCAACTTTTCTTTTCTCTTGACAGTCCATTTCTTACCCTGCGCGCCATTTACTATGAAGTGATAAACACGGCAAATCCTTAGCGTGTTCATTTAATTGCCTACTGCCTTTATAATTTTAATCTATATATATTTCTATAATTCATCTAATTGACTTGTCAATAATTTAAAATTAGGTAAAATACTTAAATCAATTTTAAATAAGAACAAAAATATAAATTTAATCACTAAAATGTAAAAAAAGATATAAAAATATTCAAGTTTATTTGAGAACAACATACCATAAAAATAAAATTTAAGAAGTGATAAAATTTTAATTCTATAAATGTATTTTAATAGTTTTTTATTTATTTTGTTAACAAAAAGATGAGTGAATATTAAATGTGACCTTCTTATATATTTCTACCTTTTTGTCTGCCCACTTGTTTTGTTCCAAAAATTTCTTCATGTGATGGGACCACCAACTTGAACATGTTGAAGCACCCGGCCCATTGGATGAGAGTGAGTCTCCTATAAAAGGATAATCGCAGGTCTTGATGATTTATTGAATACGAAACTACTCTAGAATTCTTCTCTTAGAATAGATAAGTAGAAATGGCAAGCATAAACTATCAACTGCGTTTACTAGTAGCAGTAATGATGCTGCTGAAATCATTGTTATTGCTACTGCAAGGCCGGGGCTCTAATGCGTGTCTGGAGGAAGAGCGGGTTGCTCTCTTGCAGCTCAAAGCATCCTTCTTTGGATGTGAACTTTTTACAAAGTCTTGGTGCTCTTCGTTCTCTTTGGACTTTAAGCATGGATGCTTCACAGAGTAAGTTGTAAATTTTAATATTTTATTTTTCACTAATCTATTAGAGTAATATTTATTAAATCTAATAATAGTTTTCTCTATAGTTGTAGGCTTGTCTAATATGACTTCGCTTGAGACTTTGTCGTTGTCACTTTCTAAACTCACTGGCAGCATTCAAGGTTAGTTAATTTCCTTAATGATAAATTTTGAATTCTCTGGTGGTTGTCTATCTCTCTAACCTCCTTCTCTTTAATATACATTTAGGCTTATGCCACTTCACAAATCGTTGTTCTCTTCGGACTTTAAGCATACAGGGGATGATTAATGCAAAGACCTTACAACCACTCACTTTCCAGAGTAAGTTGTATGATTAGTCCATTAGTCTATATTTATTATTTCCTTTTTGAATAATTTAAATATGACAATAGTCTTCTCTATTGTTGCAGGCATGTCAAATTCTAATAACTTACTACAGTCCATTGCAAACATTACCTCACTCGAGACTTTATCATTGTACGGTCTTGGATTCACTGGCAGCATTCAAGGTTAGCTAATTCCCTTACCGGCTATTTGGTTTAAAGGAATAGCTATTCTATTCCATAGCTATTCCTAACATATTAATCCTATGTTTGGTTAGAAACCAAACTCAGAATAACTATGCATCAGAAAAATCTATTCTTAAATTATGAGGAATACATAAAACTCATCTCTACCTATCTTTAACTTTTCCAAGAATAACTATTTCAATAAAAGACAACTTTATAAAAATTGAAGTCTCAGATCGTTGTGTATCTCTCTAATCTCCTTCTCTTTAATATACATTTAGGCTTATGCCACCTCACAAATCTTCAAGGGCTCCATCTTTCTGTCAATAATCTGAGTGGTAACTTGCCCTATCGTTTGGTGAACTTCACACTTCTTCAAGTACTGGATCTCTCTGATAACCACGGAAAAATTGCACAATCCCCATTGAAATTCCTCACATCTCTATTACTGGAACACAATCAGTTTGAAATTCCAAGTTCACTTTCTCCATTTTTCAACCACTCGAAACTCAACTACTTTGATGCTTATGGAAATGAAGTTTATTCAAAAACAGGGGTGGTCAATCGTAATTTGGCTCCCAAGTTTCAATTGGAGAGTCTTTCATTATCATCCACTTTTGGAAGAGGATCATTTCCTGAATTTTTGTACCATCAACATGATTTGTAATTTCTCGACATTTTTGGCATTCCAATGATAGGATTGGGCTTTCCAGGTTTATTACTAGAAGACAATACGTTGAAAACCCTTCCTCTCTAGTTGTTCTCTTTTTGGATCTTTGGGTTTTCCAACACATAATCCTAATGCAATTTTAAGCCAATTAGACATGTGCATATTTTCCAACTTTATGGTCCCATTCCAACAGAGATATGTGCATATTTTCCAAGGTTAGAGTGGTTAGATCTATCGGAAAATGAGTTTACCGAAAGCATTCCGAAAAACTTGTCTAATTGTGCTTTCTTAAGGTTCTTAGTTGTGCGTGATAACAAATTATTTGACAAAGTTCCAAAGTGGATTGGAACACGGATTCTCTTCGAGTGTTGGATCTTTCAAAAAAACATGCTTTTTGGAAGCATACCTGCAATATTGGGAACTTCACAGTTGTAACAGATTTATTTGTCGGAAACTAGATTGAAATGACCTTTTCCCAATTTAATTTTCGATTCCAATAAATTGAAAGCTCTGGATCTTAGTCATAATTGTGTAATTGGTATCATTCCAAAGTGAATTGAAGAGCTTTATATGTTAATGTATCTTCTCTTAAGTCATAATAATTTATAGGAGAGATCCCAATTAATTTGCGGAAGATGACGAATAGCTCAAGGGTAGTGGATCTTTCACATAATAAGTTCTTTGTACTCTCAACCAATTATTCGTATAAGTATACATAAAAAACCTTTGATGACATAATAATTTTGGTTGGAGAGTTTGAATTTGTATTGAAGGAAAATATTTTTGGTTTCAAAATATCACAAAATGACATGGATTCCGTTGGATTGGATCTCTCCAACAACAATTTGAAAGGCCGAATTCCTTACGAATTTGGAAATATTCAAGTTATCAATCTTTTAAACCTATCGCATAATAGTTTATTTGGACCTATTCCTTTCTCGTTCTCAAACATGTCCAAAATTGAGACTTTGGATCTTTCTTGCAACAACTTGAGCTGAACAATTCCTCATTAGCTTACAGAGTTAAACTTCTTAAAAGTTTTCAACGTGTCTGATAATAACCTTTCTGGTAAGACACCCAATAGAGTTGCTCAATTTGCCACATTTGATGAGAGCAGATACGAATGGAATCCTTTCTTATGCGGGTTACCACTACCAAAGAATTGCACTTCAGAAACACCCACACCACCATCTTCAAATGATGATGAAGTTGATAACGAGCTTGTCGACATGAATGCCTTTTACATAAGTTTTTCTATGACTTTACTATTATATTAGTCATAATGTTTTCAATTTTGTACATAAACCCATATTGACAAAAAGCATGGTTCTACTTCATCGAGAAGACTATCGATAGTTGCTACTACTTTTTTGTCGATAATTTTTTTTAATCAAAATTAGGGATAAGATAATTTTTGGATGTAATATGTTATCTTTAGAGTACTCTTTGATCATCTATTAGTTTGTAATTTTGTACATAAACCCATATTGGCAAAAAGCATAGTTCTACTTCATCGAGAAGACTATCGACAGTTGCTACTACTTTTTTGTCGATAATTTTTCTTTTTTTACCAAAATTAGAGATAAGATAATTTTTGGATGTAATATGTTATCTTTAGAGTACTCTTTGATCATCTATTAGTTTACAATAATAAATGATGTTGCTTATGAATTATGTTAATGTCTATAATACCAATTTTTATGAATATGTATTATATCTCATTCATTTCAATAAATTTTTTGACTAGCTCCTTCTCCCTTGATTCAAAGGTCAAAACGACAACAATATAAAATTTATTTCAACTATGTATGAATGTTGGAATAAACTTAGAATTCCGAAGAAACATGACAAAATAAAAAAAATGAACAATGATAGTATAGAACTTGAGCTAAAGGAACAAAATTTAGCAATTTCTTCAGGAGTAAGAGCCCCTGTTATGTCTTGCTCATTAGCTAGAGTAAGTAGAGATGCTCCAAATAACCTCTGCCAATTAAACAGACAAATTAAAAAAGAATACAGATTCAAAGTAACAAATCTCTAACAATTACATAAAAAGAGAAACTTTGAGAAGACAATACCTTTTCTTTCAAAAGATTGCCAAGTTTCATGTTGCAATCATCTAACCTTCTGAGATCAAAGCTATCGACTACCCAAAACAAGCCATCAGTTTGCTCAAAGTAATTCCTCCAATACGATCTAATCGTTTTTTGCCCCCAACATCCCATATGTTCAAGGTATACTTGATAAGCAACAATACCATTTTTTTCTGTTAATCCAACATAATCCACAAGTAACATGCTTGTGCATACATGACTTCACTACAGTTACCATAGTAGCCACAAATGCACTTCTTATTGATTCAAGGACATTACACACACACACACATACAATATATATATATATGTTTGGTCGTAAGCCTATTTGGTCACTTCCAATTACATAAATCAGTGGTTCAAACCACAGTCAAAAGTAGGGCATTTCACATTTCAGATGTGCCGGAAATAATGGTATCTCCAATTATAAAGAGAGAAATTGGCTTACTTTTACTAATTGATAGTTTTGATATTTAAGCCGAGGGTAGGGCTAATAACGCTGGTGTCTTCCCCATTGATCTTCAGTACAATTGTCGTCTTCCTATAATTGTCAAGGCCCCTAAACGGCTTACAAGAATTTCATAACATTGTATATACTTACACATAACAAAGAAACAAAGATAAAAGAGGACACCCATCATAAGTATACGCATTTCCTTATCCTTCCTTTTGATTTTAAGAATGAGGCTAAGCAACCCCATTGTACTTAAGATTTCTTTCTTCTTCCAAGATGCGTTGTTACTACAATTTACAATAAGAACGCACACATTTAGGGACAAGAAACTAAAAGTTAAGCCAAACCCATCTAGTTTTTCAACCTAATCAAGAAAATTGTTACGGTTTAATCTAATTGCAAGGTATGGGACTTGAATCCCATATTGGTTAAATACAAAATTGATATGGAATTTATAAAGACTTTGG
>JAOSBM010000204.1:29126735-29141369 GCA_027568955.1 Erythroxylum tenue
CTTGATTTTGGTTGTTTGTCGTGCTATCATTCCTCTTAGCATCATGGTGCTTGACTGGAAGAGCTCCTTCAACAAAATCATTCTGTCTCATTATCCTTCTTTGCTCTTGAGCCTGCAGAGAATTCAATAACTCCGCCAAGGTAACCTTTGACAGATGCCTTGTATTTTCCAAAGTGGCAACTGACGCTTCATATTTTTCAGGAACGGTAACTAAAATTTTTTGAACAATTCGTGAATCAGAAAATTCAGTATCAAGTAACCTTACTTTGTTAACGATGTTGAGCAGCCTGTCCGAGTATTCTTTGACTGTCTCTGACTCCTTCATCCTTTGCAGCTCAAATTCCCTTATTAAATTAAGCACTTTCATGCCCTTCACCATTTCATCTCCAGCATACTCTCCCTTCAAATAATCCCAAATTGCTTTCGAAGTTTGGAGACCCATAATTCTGGTAAAGATGTTCCTTGAAACAGTTGCAAACAAACATGCTTTTGCCTTTGCTTTTCTGGTTTTTCGATCCTTGTGATTTTTGATCTGGGCCATGGTGGGATTTTCGGACAGCGGAACAACATCATAGTCCTCTTCAACGGCTTCCCAAAGATCAAATGCTTCCAAATGGGCTTCCATTCTCACTGCCCAATGTTGATAATCTTCTCCGTCAAAGATAGGAACATTTTGTGAAAAATTTGCGTCGCCCTCCATTTCACAGATCCCTTAAGAAGAGGCTTTGATACCAATTTGTTGGAGTTAAGAATAAAGAACAGAAACAGATTCAACGCTTTTAAGAGAGAGAACAGAGGAAAATATGAAGATGAACGAGAAGAAAACTTGTTATGCAAAGGGATGATATTATTCATGAATAACTTCTACATTTATACTACTGAGATCAACAGAAAAGCAGAAATCAACTCTAACATGATCAGAAAAACAGCAACTAAAGTAGTGCTTGAGAGCACGTTTATAGATCCTAAAGACTTGGTCTACTCTGTTTTGACTCAAAAGAGATAAGAACTTGAATAAATAAATAAATAACACATGGGAATCACGTGAGAGTTTAAAGTCCAATAAGCAAATATTTAACACAGTTTTATTTTTACTTCAAATTTATTCACGTTTCTGCGCAACAGTGGCTTTAATCGATTAGAAACTCACAGCAAGGCCAATAGCTCCCAATCCAAAAATAGCAACTGTGGGGCCTTTCTTAGGTTTTACAACATTCAAGTCGCACCAAGACCTGCAACACAACCAAATTATGATAACTGATATGGAACACCGTTCTAAAGACATTTATGTAAAAGAATCAAGGCAATTGTTTGTCCAACCTGTAGAGACTGCACAGCTAATAACACAAACTTTGTCAAGTGGAGCATTAGGATTGATCTTGGCAACACAGCCAGCATGAATAACAGTGTACTCACTGAAAGTGGAGGTTCCAACAAAATGGTGAATAGGCTTTCCCCTGATAGAGAATCTTGACTTTCCATCATTAAGCATCACCCCTCGGTCAGTATTAATCCTAAGAAGAGTACTCAGGGTGCTCTCCTCTGATTTGCAGTGACTAAATTCCTTACATTCTCCAGAGAAGAGTGGAAGCACATGGTTCCCAGGTTTGAGGTCTCTGACACCCTCACCAACACTTTCAACAATCCTGAGCATCAACAGATCAAGTGGTAGATGAGGAAATGAACTTCCCTGATTTTGTACATAATTAAATACATTCTAGAGGGCAAGTTGGATAGTTCTTTTTTCACAAATACCCACAGTTTCATTGCACAGTTTCAGAATGTAAACCCCCAATAATTCTCAGGAAGATAAACAAAAAAAGAAACCAAACACTCTGAGGCTTAATCACTAAATGAAAAAAGGAAAATGAAAAGCTTAAGAATGATGTAAGTAGAGAAAATGATGCTCGTACCCTGCAGCTTCATGGCCAAATATGCGAGGAATGGAGTTTGCCCCTGCAATTTGCATATCAGCTTTTAGTGACTCAACATGAAAAGCATAAGATCTTAAAGAAAGTTGTCCAAAAAGCAGCACTCACTTTGGCTTCCCAAAAGTAAACATCAGAGTGACAGAGGGCTGTAAATAGTATCCTGATCCTCACGCGCACCAACATAGCCTGAGGAGGTGCCGCTTCCACTTCCTCTATCACCACAGGCTTCCCAGCTTCCCATACAACAGCAGCTGTAAAGCAGACACATTCGGTTACAGATCATACACAATAACAACTAATGAATAAAGATAACTAAACTGCTGTAACAAAATCTGTCTTTCATTACAACGACACAGATTTTTCTAAACTTCCTTCGCATTTCCCCCAAACCAAATGGTAAGCACATGAAAATGAATACCACCCCACAACTTCAAAAAGACTCACTTGGGATGAACAAAAACAACAAAAAACACAGACCCCGAAAAGGAAACTAAATTACCTTTGCAACGTATCACTTGACTAGCAGTTCTTCCCAACATTTTCTTAAAAGCTCCAGTCTTTCTTCTACCTCGGTTTGACTTTGATCACTTCTCAAATTTGTTTGATCCCAACGTTATATCTTTTGGCAAATACTTTTATGTTTTTTTTTTTGGTTGCCCACAAGGTGTTCTAGGTGGGTCTCAACTATGGAAAGACATCTTTAAGCCGTCCACACCCAGACTAATCTCCGCTCGAGCTGGATAGATCCCTTGCGGGGGGCAAAGCTCTGACCCTAAATTTTAAACGGCTGCATACATGAGGAGTTCTTTTATGTTCTTTAAGCAATGATTGAGAAAATCTTGCGCTTAAAATTTATTTTTGGACATTAGTCAAAAGGTTTTTTAGTTAACTACCTCATTGATTACTATGTAAAATGATATTATGAGATTTTAAAATAGTATTCACTGAAATTAAGTTTATATATTGCCATAATTAAAGTCATAACATCAAAGAAATATAATTGCAATCTAAATTAGACCTCCACAATGATCTTGGTTTTTGATGTTGAACTTAAGCTTAGGCTTTGTTCATATATGTGCTACTAATGCTTCCTCAGGCCAGGTTACGAATATGATAAATCAAAACATAGGCCTAGGAAGCCCAAATCCAATTGTTCCAAGTCCAAGCTCAACCCTGATCAAACCAAATCATATGATTTAACCATATGATTAGCCCGAAAGGAGAGAAATCTAAATCTAAAATCAATTCTTTAAACCAACTAGATATCATAGTTTGGAACCTCAAACCTTCACTTGAACAACTGAAAGTTATGAGCTTGGACACAGAATTGCCAGAAAGTGACATATTATTATCTGTTTTCACATGGACAGTGCACTCAAATTACACGAGAAAACCAAATCCAAAATGCAACTATTAACACTATCAACGTTCATGATCTCGTTCTTCCCCCTCACAGAAACACTAATCAACTGTTCTTTTCTTCTTATTTCAGGCATCCATCCGGATCACGCACCGGATACTCTCTCCCTTGAGCATGTACTCAAACGCCTTGTTAATTTCTGCGAACGGAACTTCATGTGTAATGAATTTCTCCAGCTCAAGCTCCTGTCAACATTCAAGCAATATAGACTTCATATGGTATAATGCTTCAAGCCAAAGTAGTAACTGCTAGTCTCATGTTAAAGGTTCGAGTTATCAGAATATCAAAAACTTGATTTCCAATCACTTCAACTGGTTATGGTTACAGATGCAGCCACAGGGGGAATCCAGTCTAATTTACTCTGATCTACTTTGCTGCAACATCTTTATATACCTAGGGACAACAAAACAATCCGTGTCCAGCCCGACTTAACCTGAAGTCAATGGATACAACCTGTTTTGACTGGAATTTGAATGGAACTCGGACTTAAACTGGCTATAAAATATAAATGCAGCCACCTTCATAGTTAGATTTCTTTGAACCTTCATTATTTTCGTAAGTATGAGCAAAATTCTACTCCCTATATGACCTGATCTTATGATACTTATAGCATAAGTCCGTTTTCCTCCAGACCAAATTTGCCAATTCAATACAGGGTTACTTTATTTTGATTCTGAACTCTTTTTATCTTATTATATACTGGTTATGAAGTTCTAACAGAAAGTTTTGCTTACCTTAGTCATGTATTTTTCCACAACAGAAGGAAGATCAGAGCGTGGCTTGTAGTTGCCGAAGAATGTCCCCTTGAGAGTCCTCTCGTTCAAGACATTCATAGGATGAGTTTTGAAAGCATCTTCTTTACTTGGCACACCAACAAGTACAGCAACACCCCATCCCTGCAGGGCATTCCAAGGCATTGTAACTTAAGACATGATTATTTGACTTCCATTCTCATTACTATCCAATGAGTTCAACAAAAACTTACATCATGAACACATTCAAATGCAGATATCATCGCGTTGACATTTCCAGTGCATTCAACGCTTCGGTCGACTCCTCCATCAGTCATTTCAGCTATCACCTGAAGATAAGAACAGTATTAGAACGGAACAAAGACTCATTTACATATGCTACACAGAATCTAGCCCATTGTCTCACAAACCTCTTGAACAGGCTTCTCATAATCTTTTGGGTTCACAAATTCTGTAACGCCAAATTTCATGGCTGTTAAGAAGAAAGAATGCAAACATATATCAGATACAGTTTTGATAAAACTGAAGTCAAAAGTTCTTATGAATCTTATCACAAGAAGTTCATATCTAACTTTAAGCAAAGTTGCAACAGAAAGTAACTTGGTAAGTTCAATAAATTCTTATCTTAGAAATTTATGATGTCAATTATGTCTTATATTGAGTTTGTGTCAAATTTACAAAAGAATTCCTCTTTTTCTGTCTGCACAACTGCCTTTCCACGATTTCAGATCGACACCGATTGTACTGACTTTGCGGGATGATGATCAAGCAACATTAAACAGACATCAAATGATGATTATGCAATCACTTCCATTAGAAGCTTCTCTTACCTTCCAAAAATCTCTTGGGGTTCAGATCAACACCAATGATCCTTGAGGCACCAGCCAATCGAGCCCCTTCAGCAGCCTAATGATGTCAAAGAAAACAAAACATTTTTAGAGATGCAGTAGAACTGAATGCTACATGACCTCCCTGTTCAAGGTTGGATTAGAAACTCACAGCAAGGCCAACAGCTCCCAATCCAAAAATAGCAACCAAGGAGCCTTTCTTAGGTTTCGCAACATTCAAAGTCGCACCAAGACCTGCAACACAATCAAATTTTGATAACTGATATGGAACACGGTTCTGTAGACAAATATGCTAAAAGAATTAAAGCATTTCTTTCTCCAACCTGTAGAGATTCCGCAGCTAAGAACACAAACTTTGTCGAGTGGAGCATCAGGATTGATCTTGGCAACACAGCCAACATGAACCACAGTGTATTCACTGAAAGTGGAGGTTCCAACAAAATGGTAAATGGGCTTTCCCCTGATAGAGAATCTCGACTTTCCATCATTAAGCATCACACCTCGGTCAGTGTTAATCCTAAGAAGATTACACATGTTGCTCTCCTCTGATTTGCAGTGACTACATTCCTTGCATTCTCCAGTGAAGACTGGAAGCACATGGTCCCCAGGTTTGAGGTCTGTGACACCCTCACCAACACTTTCAACAATCCTGAGCACCAAAAGATCAAGTGGTAGATGAGGACATGAGCTTCCATGATTTTGTACGTAATTAAACACATTCTAGAGGTCAAGTTGGATAGTTCTTTTTTTCACAACTACCCACAGTTTCATCACACAACTGGGGATTACAGTTTCAGAATGTAAAACAGATACCCTAACAATTTTCAGGAAGATTAAAAAAAAAAAAAGGAAGCCAAATATACTGAGGCTTAATCACTAAAGAAAAAAAGAAAGAGAAAAGCTTAAGCACGATGTCATGTAAGTAGAAAAAGTGATGCCCGTACCCTCCAGCTTCATGGCCAAATATGCGAGGAAATAATGGAGTTTGGCCCTGCAATTTCCAAATCAGCACTCAATGACTCACCATGAAAAGCATAAGGTCTTAGAGAAAGTTGTCCAAGAAGCAGCACTTACCTTGGCTTCCCAAAAGTAAACATCAGTGTGGCAGAGGGCTGTGAAAAGAATCTTCAAGCGCACCTCCATAGCCTGAGGAGGTGCCACTTCAACTTCCTCTATCACCAGAGGCTTCCCAGCTTCCCATGCAACGGCAGCTATATATAAAGCAGATACATCGGTTAGATCGCAAGACACAGAGCATACACATTAAGAACCAATGAACAAAGATAACTAGCTAATTGCTATAAAGAATCGATCTTTCGTAAAACGACACAGATTATCTCAACTTCCTTCGAATTTCAAAAAGATCCAGAAGGAAAAACACGAAGATGATCAACAGAAACGATAATGTACTAACATGGGATGAACAGAAACAACAGAAAACACAAACCCCAACAAGAAAACTAACTTACCCTTGCAACGTATCACTTGACCAGCAGTACTTCCCGACATTTTCTTAAAAGCTCTCGTCTTTCTTCGACCTCTGTTTGACTTTGATCACTTCCCAAATTTGTTTGAACTTCGAGTTGTGAAGAGACCCACCAGCCTCTGGAGTTATATACAGTCTTCTTGTATTGAGTATGACTTTGAAACTTGAAACCATATTCGGTGTTACCGCTGTTTTCTCGTCCAATGATTCCTGAAGACGGTGGTTGCAACCAGCGGCTTGCCTTAGTATAGTTCCCTGGTTTCTGGTTTTCCACTCTCAACCAATAGCTTGGAGGCACTGTTTAAAGTATTCTTAATGTATGATAATATTAAAAGACGATAGATTAAAAATATTTTTCAATTTAATGTAATTTTAGTTTAATGGTTAATTTTTTAAGATTTATATAGATTAAGTTAAAATTATTACATTTATTTATATAATTAATAGATATATATTATCATCTTATTTGTTAAACACACGTATTAGTAAAAAAAATTTGTTTTCATTTAATTTATAAATATTTTAAATTTTTATTTATTAAATTTAAAAATCATAAAATTTAAATTTTTATTAACTCATTGGATGAAAGTCTTAAATTAAAATTTGATCAATTAGAATTTAATTAATTAATTTTAAATTTGACAAAATCTAATTTGCCAACCTTATCCACTTTGGACTTAAATTATTTAGATGACTAATCCTACCAAACCATCAAGTTGCTTAGCAACCTAAAGCCATCGTAAGAGTTGACTATACATTAATGTTAATATTATGGGAGGAATCAACTCTCCTGTCCTTTTATCATATGCTTTTGCATATACTCTTTTTTTTTTTTTTTTGGGCAAGTTGGATCATAGGAATATAATAATTACATCGTTAATTAAGATCTTGACATTATTAAATTTGACCGCCTATTGATGTATACCAGAACATAGACTTTATTATATATATATATATATATATATAATGGTCTTTTTTAGAGTTTTCTTTTAAATAGTTTCTCTATTGGTTAAGTGTAAGATTACGTACTATTAGACCTTTCTAAATTTCATATCAGTGTAATTTATACTGGATGTTATTGTTGTTGTTTATTTTAAGGTATATTCCATGAAAATAATTTCTTAAAAATATTAATCATTAAGTATTATTGTGCTACTCTTTTTTTTTTAAAACGTAGGAATTTGCGATCGCTATTCTTTGAATACGTATTAGGTAAACTTTCAGATTGACACAATAACTTGCAAATTATATCAATCGGGTACTTCACACTAAGCAAGCCCTATAAGACAGACTCGATAAAAAGAGCACAAGTAGAGGGATCGAACCAAAACTTTTTAACCCCATGTTCCTGCACTCCACCAATTCGACTACCCCTACAGCCTATTGTGCTACATGGTAACAAGTTCATATGCAGCAAATAATTGCGATCTTTATTTACCAAAAAAATTTTTTTGCCATACTTATGACATGATATGAAACATTTAAGAAATTCAGCATAAATGAAAATGTTATAAAAGGATTTTTTTTATATAGTTTGAAAGAAGTTCTTGTATTTTAATTTTTATATTTTAAAAATTATTATTTATTCTTTGTAATATTATTTAACTATCAAAAAAACTCTTTAATTATATTTGGTTTATTTTCATATATTTTTATTCAAAATAATACAGTAATAAAATTTTAAGACGACATTATATTAAAAAGATTTATATAATACTTAAATAATCATGTATAGAAATAAACGATAAATTTTTAAATAACTAATTAAAATAGAAAATATTTAAAAAATCAAATTAAATGGAATTGCAATGTAATTGATCATTTATAATATACACTTGTCATGATTTCAATTGATGATTGAGATAGTTTAAACATTGTACTAAATGTTAAATCATCCGTCGAAATTGACAAATATCATATCTAATGTATTGAAATTATTGAGATTTGAGATAGCTCTTTTGATGGAAGACATCCGTCGAAATTGACTTTTATTGAGATAGATCTTCTTATGGAACACATCCGTCGATATTGACCTTATACTGTCATCTTTTGCCGTCACAAATATCGTATCTACTTTTGTTTGTATTGAAATTATTGAGATAGATTTTTTTTTTGTTCAAGAAAATTTATAGGCGAGCTAAGCAGGCACACCTCTTTGAGGATTTAACTGACGCACCACCTCGCAGGTGGGTTAAATGAGTGCACCTCATCATCGAGGGCCTAATTAGTTCTCCACTACAGGTAAAACTTCGGTTACCCCAGGCTCCTACAAGAGGGGCTAGCATGGAAGATAACATTTTGCAATGCTTTAAAAGATTTTTAATCAATAATACATTATTATAAAATTAGTTAAAAATTAAATAATTTTAAAATTTTAAAATATAATTAAAAGTGACTGTTATTATTTGCAAAATTTCATAAAGTAATTAATTTTTAAAAATATGAGAACGAATATGATTGAACCGATCAAACTAATTTAATTTTTTAATCATTAAAATTAAATTAGTTTTAATTTTAAATATTTCTCAAACCAATTAAATTTGAGTTAAATTAATAATTTAAAATAATTATTAAAATTACTAATTTGAGTCGACTTTAATTAATTTGATTCAAGTTTAAGAAATAGGTTGAATATTTAATTAGTTGATATCTAATATTCATATTCCATATATTTTATCGTTATTTTTTAATTGAAATATAAGAGAAGGAGTTTTTAAAAAATAAAATAGAAAAAAAAATTAAAATGATAAAATTTGTAAGGTTTCTTAAACTATAAGAAAAATGTATTTGTCTTTTACTCCAAAATTCACAGCATTAAAATTACAATTTATATTAGGTAAAAGGAGTGTGAATATATAAAAGGTTTAGTATTTCCTAAAAGGATAATTTTTAAAATAAATTTTATTACTATTTATATAAAAAAAACTTTATCCCATCATAAAATAATAAATAATTTTTATTTTTAATAAAAATTATAGATTTGATTAAATCACATAGAGTTTGTGTCTTAGCAACACTAACAAAAACCCAAGTGTTTGAGCACAAGGTTAGAATTAATTACAACGTAAAGAAAAACCAAGTGCTTAGGTTGTAGTTTAATTAAAGAAATAGCAATTAATAATGATTGGTGGACCGACGTCATAAAGGGGAATCCAAAACTGTAGGCTTCACTATTTACTATTTTAAAAATTAAAAAAAGGGTCCAAAACCATGTAAACTTTGTTGTGGATGGGGGGATTCTTCTTTACTTCTAAAGTAAGTTTGAAGTAATGTCATAATAATTAATTAATCAATAAAATTTTTATTCAAAATCAATAATCATTTAGACCAATAAATATTTTTCATTCTGAATTGAAAGATTGTTATATATATGTGCGTATTTGATAGAGAGGTTGTTTCCGACATATTATATATATATATTTAGTAGAGGTTATTTCGGAAACAACCTCTCTACTAAATACAGGTAAGATTGTGTATTATCAAACTTTTTCAAACTCGGTGCTTTATTAGGACTTCATCTGATTATTGTCGATGATGATGAGTAATAAATATTAAAAAGATAAATACAAATATTTTATGATTTATTATAATTTGATTGTTTGATACATATAAAAATAAGAAGTATTTTGCGCATATTTTTTAAATTTCAGAAATTATGATTAATGATACAAAATTAACTAACTTTCATGCAAATGAATAACGCGTTTATATATATATATGTATACGAAAAACGTGATTCAATGGATTGTTACATTGGAATAATTGCTCCAGACCCACAGGAAAATGTAACAGATGATTGCTTATAAACCCAATATCTTGCTTTAATCATCATCATATTCATCTTCTTGCTTTGATCTTCCAGTTGTTTTTTCTCTTCTGACATGGAACTAGAACAACCCATCTTAGAAGAAAGTGTCCAAAAACTGAGCACAGCCTCAGTAGGTTCATCATCAACTTCGAAGGGTAGGTCTGGTTCTTCTTCATCCTCCAGCGGTCACCTCTGTTCTTCTCGCTCAGAGTCCTTCAGGACACTTGACATGGGAGTGCCTAAGAGCAATTCAGCAGAGGAGAAACTCTCCTGGTTACGTTCCCAGATTATTGGGGATGATGTTGAGTTTGATTCACCCTTTGGAAAACGCACACTTACATATGCTGATCACACTGCATCTGCTCGATCTCTTCATTATATCGAAAACTTTGTCACTGCCAACGTTCTTCCCTTTTATGGTCAGTTTCTGATATAATAATCGTATGTTACAAGTTTCTTATCCTTTTCACCTTGGCTTGCTTAACTTCACCAATCTATAATCTTTCTTAGACAATTGGTATGATTCTTCTGTGTTTAGAACACCAGAATATGAAACCTTTAAGGATCAAAAATAGGAACAGTGGCTTCTAATGGATGATTATACGTATTGATTGTAGGGAACACTCATACTTGCGACAGTTACGTGGGCCATAGGACCACAAAGATGACACGTGAAGCTATTAACTACATTAAAAGCTGCTTAGGAGGTGGACGTGACGACGCAATCATGTTCTGTGGCTCAGGTTCTACGGCCGCCATTAAAAGGTTACAAGAAGTGATGGGGATTTCTGTGCCATCAACTTTAAGAGAGAGAGTTTTGAAATGTATAAGCAATGAAGAGAGATGGGTTGTCTTTGTTGGACCATATGAGCACCACTCGAACATCCTTTCGTGGCGTCAAAGTTTGGCTGAAGTGATAGAGATTGGTCTGGACGAAAGTGGACAAATAGACATTGAAGATTTAAAGCGAAAGCTTGACATGTACAAGTATGCGAATAGGCCAATTCTGGGCTCATTCTCAGCTTGCAGTAATGTCAGTGGAATTTGTTCTGATACTCGAACGATTGCTAGGCTTCTTCATCAGTTTGGAGGTTTTGCTTGCTTTGATTTTGCAGCCAGGTATATGCATTAAGAACATTCACTACTCCTGAACTTGAATTTCCAATTTCTGAATCCTGACGATCAGATGCTGACTAAAACTTTGTCTGTTCCTGAAGTGGTCCTTACGTTGAGATTGACATGAGATCAGGAGAAGTTGATGGTTATGATGCTATTTTCCTTAGTCCTCACAAGTTCTTGGGAGGCCCTGGATCACCAGGAATACTTCTGATGAGCAAAGTTCTTTACCAATTGAAGTCTTCACCTCCATCTACTTGTGGTGGTGGAACTGTTGATTATGTTAACGGATTCGACGAAAAGGTATGTGTAGTCTATGCCAATTCAGGTATCAGAACAGGACAGTTAGCACTTTTAAGTTTCAACATTTTTATGACATTGTATTAGAGATGCAAAAAGGGTCAGGCTCAACTTTGCGGATTGATAGTGTTTCAAGCCAAGTTCGGATTTAAATCAAAAGATTCGGCTTTCTTCCCTAGATGAAATTTAGTTTAGTTAAGTCTATTATAAGTTTGACACTATCAGCTTCAATTGCAGGACACCCTTTACTTGGAAGACATAGAAGAAAGAGAGAATGGTGGAACTCCTCAAATTATCCAAACAATCAGAGCAGCATTGGCTTTCTGGGTGAAAGAATTCATCGGTTTTGGAGTAATCGAAAGACAGGAAGAGAAGTACGTAACCAGAGCAATTGACAGGCTTCTTCCTAACAAAAACATACAGATTCTAGGCAACACAAGTGCCAAGAGACAAGCTATCATGTCTTTCCTGATATGGTCTACAAGTAACAGCCCAAATGGGAGTCCAATTGATGGTAAGGATGCAGAAGATAGGAAGAGTCTTTACATGTGGGGAGAGACAGGGAGTAAGAGGGACAAGCCTCTTCATGGACCTTTTGTGGCAGTTCTGCTGAATGATCTCTTTGGTATTCAGGCTAGAGGAGGCTGTGCTTGTGCAGGACCTTATGGTCATAAATTGCTCAACATCGATAAAGCCACCTCTCTATCCATCAGATCTGCCATAGAGAAGGTAAGCAAGTCTGAAATTCTCAGTAACTTTTCCGATTTGACCGAGTTTAAAAAACTTCAGATTTCGAAACCTAAGGTCATTTGCCACCTAATGTCACAGGGTTATGTTGGGATGAAGCCGGGATGGACAAGAGTTAGCTTTCCGTACTACATGTCAAATGAGAAATTTGAGTACATTCTCGGTGCTATAGAGTTTTTAGCAATCTATGGCCAGAGATTTCTTCCATTGTACAGCTTCAACTGGAAATCTGGCAACTGGTGTTTGAAGAAGAAGGCATTCCAGGACCTGACAGGCAAAGAAACAAGAGATGTCAGGGATGTTCTCAGGCCATTGGTAACTACAACTCAAGCAAAAGTAATGGCAGATAATAAGATCAAAGCAAATGGCAGGCCTGAAAAGAATTTTAGCAATTATGATTCCTACCTGGATTTTGCCAAATCCATTTCAATCCTGCTTCCCAAGTTTCCTGACCCTCGAAGAATTCCCAAAGACATTGATATTAATCTCTTGCACTTTCGAGTTTAGTTTTTGTAGTTCTCTTTATAAAGGAATTGCTGCAAGTTTAGTTTGTCATTTTGACGTTGTTTCCTTCCTTGATGATAAAATATATATACCATTCTTTTCTTATTTATAACACATACTTGTTAACAATTAAGCTCTTGTTATCATAGTATTGACAAATTGACTCAATTTGTAACTACATCTCCTACTATCAGTATCTAAATGAAGCAAAAATTTTGGAATGTTGTAATACAGCGATATAAAATTAATGATTGAAAAACCAAATCAATCCAACTTGTTTAACAATAAAAATCTTTAAACAACTAATTTTTTAATTTGATTTTTAACTTTTTAGTTTGATTTATCTTAATAACTCTTGTTATTAAAAATCGATTGAATCGATCGTTTTTGTAAACTAATTGATTTTTATGAATCAAAATAAATCAATTGATTTTTATTTAATTATCTTCTTCTTTAATTAAATTTCAATTTGTTCGATTGATAAAAATAATATTCTTCTTTAATCAATTTCAAATTCATCAATTTTGTTTCAATTTCAAATTCATCAATTCTTTAATCAATATATATATATAGTCAATTGAACCTTTAAACTTTAAATATTTTTTTTTAACAGAAAAACATACTTGACTAGTGATATGACATTTCCTTAAAAATTGATAGTTTTCTTATCAAATTACAAAATAAAATATTAAAAACTTATTTATCCATTTATTAAATATAAATAAAAATTAAATTACTAAAAAATATTACTGAGAAAACTATAATAAGGGAATATTGTTTAATTATTTTTTTGATATTCTTTATCTACCCCTAATATCTTTTGCTTTTACATCTTTTTTCCATTTAGTTTTTTCGGATGATTGAAAAAATAACTACTTTTTTGGTACAAGAAAATAAAGACTTTCGTCTTTTTTTTTTTTGAAATGATAAAGACTTCCGTCTTGTTAAACATTAATCCTAGATTAAATAAATAACAAAGCAATATTACAATATCAGATAAAGAAAAGAATAGAATACTTATGATATAATAAGACAATAGATTAGTGTCAATTAGCTCTAACTCAAATTATTCCCACCTTGTCTACTAAGGCTGGTAGAATTAATTTGTTCTTTTGAATTAGAAAATTAAAAGGTAAATACAAGAAGAAGAAGAAATATCTTACCTTTAGGTCCCGTTTGGTTGGCGGGAAAGTAAAGTGAATTTGGAATATGATTCTTTGGAAAATAAATCTATAGGAAAGTAAAGATATTCACATGTTTGCATACTTATAAAAATTCTAATAGGAAAGTTGGATAGATTCTTATTATAGTGTTTGGTATATAACAGTATTTTATAGAATATAACTTAATTTTGACTTGTGTTTCTAATTATATCCCTACAAACAGAATAAAAATTGAAATCATTAAATAAGGAAAAATATAAACTTGAAGATTGTCGATTGAAACTTCTGAACAAAAATATTTAAAATCCAAATACCGACTGATACCGAAAATTTTTAAAAATAGGGAAAATTTTTTGAAAATTTTTCAAAAAATTTTAAAATTTTAAAATTTCTCTCCCTCCCTCTTATCTCTCCTTCCCCCCTTTTTTCAAAGTTTTTTAATTAGTTATTTTATTTATTTCAACTTTTATAATTATTGTGAATTTTAATTTTTGTTTTTAAAATAATAATAAATATTTTTATTACTAATAATAATTATAAATTAAATAAAACTTAAAAA
>JAOSBM010000204.1:29432515-29444984 GCA_027568955.1 Erythroxylum tenue
TTTTTTTCTTTGCTCTTAGTTAATCGTCGATTTTAGCTTCTCTGATGCTTTATTTGCCATTATTGCTTTGCTTTGGTCGTACTGGTGTATTCTTTAGCACAAAAGCCATCTTGGGTCGAACCAAATCATATGTCTTTGTTTTCTTCTAATTCTGTGTGCCACAATTGCGTTACATGGTTTTTGGTTATCTTTACAAGATTTAGAGTCTTTGAAAGGACCTGATTTTTCATTAAGTGTGTTGTGATGGTCTTCAAACAAATGTAATGTGATCGCAGTCACCTTTAAACCATAAGAAAATAGTTTGATATCACACAATGTGCTAAGACTACTGTCAATGCTTTTTGCTTCCGAATGACTATAGATGATTATATATGTTTCTGATTAACTCATGCAGTTTACAATCTTGATTGTTGCGCTATTACTACCATTTATCATATTTTTTCACATTGGTAGTCAGAGGACCATGTTCTATTTACGTAGAATTTTCTGCTCTTGTTTATTGAGCTAAGTTTATCTATTTCCCTTCTGGTTCCTCAGAAGGTGCAGAAGGCTCTTGTGCGATCGGATGTGCAGTCAAAATCTGATGAGAGTCCTGTCACGGTTGCTGATTATGGTCTGTATTCATTTTAATACATATTACTTCCTATCATTTGAGATACTTAATATTTTTTAATGGTTATTATTCTGAATGGGAATCCTAATCGCCCACGAAAATGGTATTTGTTGGGTGGATCAAACATGCATGGAAGTCCATGCTTTTGGTCGACTAAAATTACCTGCTGTCTAGTATGCCCGCACCTTGATAGTCAAACGATAAACAGTTAACTTTTGTTCAACTGCAGTAAGTACTTTTTCACGCATTAGCTCAATTTCAAAGCAATTGGTTAAGTTATTGTCTAGAATTGTAAGACAACTGTAAAGTACTTATCCACAATAGAAAGTTTGGTCATATCATTGTGTTCCCTTGTATTTTTAAGTGACCTTTTGGAGCACTAAGTTAATAGTGTTATTTAAGGCACACAACTTTGCCTAGGAACCTGTAATTTCCATCAGGTAGTACCTGCTATAATAGTTTGCCATCTTACATAGTCCATCTTCTTGGAAGATACTGATTTCTTTCTGTTTGGATATATTAAGGATGACTTTTTTAAAATGTTGTTGATGAGGGTGCTTGACTTACAAATTGATGCAAAAGTCACTACTGCTACTTATATTTTCATTCCCGCCTAATTTTTGTGGATTTCAGGTTCACAGGCTGTAGTCAGTCTTGTGTTGCAAAAGGAGATTCCTTCTAAACCTTTCTCATTAGTGGCAGAGGAGGTGCTTTTACTTACAAACCTTTTTTGTGGTTTTGTTATTTGAATATGGGCTTCAATTTAGTGACTTTTATGGATTAACTCTAGGATTCAGCTGATATTCGACTAGATGCTGCCAAGGAAACTCGAGAGCGCATAACAAAACTTGTTTGTGATACATTAGCTAGTGATGAGTCATGCAGTGTATCCAACTTATCTCAAGAAGATGTGCTCAGTGCCATTGACAGCGGCAAATCTGAAGGTGGTTCCCGGGGAAGACATTGGGTGTTGGACCCTATAGATGGTACTAAAGGGTAAGCTTTCCATCTTGGGATTTTACATGAACAGTGTGATCAGGTTACATACTTTTATCTTGGACGATGAGCCCACAATTGTGCTCAGTGTTCAAAATGATGAAATTGTCTCTTTATGACTCATGATGCATGTGAATTAAAAAAATTTCTCCAAGATACATGTCCTTAGTTGCAAACTTTGGTGCACAAGGTAATAACATTGGTCATGTTTGATGTCCACAACCTTGCACTAGGGAGCCAATGAGAGGTCTGCTCATGATTTTCAATTGTTGCTTCTTATCCACAAAATTTGGACTCTTTTATGTAAATTGCTATACCAACTGTGTCCATTTGTTTCTCTATGTTTCATACTTATAATTTATGCAACAATAGTAGATGCATAAAAGGATTGCAAAATAATGATGATAACATATCAAGTAAACAAGAAGCTGTTCCTCTGAAACATGTGCCTTCTTTTACTTGTTTCATCAATTTAATAAATTTTTGGTTTATGTAATAAGTTCTTCTGTCTTCACATAACAATGACTTGGCTATCCTTTTCTTCATCCTTTTTCCATCTTGTGAGATCATTCGTATATGCCACCAGCTACTACTACACCTTGTCATGCGTCATAGTCATGTTTCTCTTCTAGCTTCCTCAGATCAACCAATGACACTAATAATTCTCTTCATGTTAATGATCATTTTAGCGGGGTTTTTGCTTCAAATTTTGGACTGAGCTTTTGGAGATGAAATAAAATTGGGAACTTTTACCTGAAATGTCAGACAACTAATTTGAGCAACTGATTGATAGATATTATGTTAAAAGGTGGATGATAAATTTGTAAACAATACTATTCTCACTGGAAGCAAGATCTAACTATTTAGAGCTGAGCAAGCAAGCTCAACTTGATGGTGTTTTCACAGGCAGTAAATAGAGACATCCTTACTTTAGTCTCTTTCTCATCTGTAAGAGCAGAAATGCCAAATCAACATGTTCAATTTTTGCAGCCTTGCCAAGAAATTTCCTTCGTATTTTCCTTATTTTCCTCACGTTATGATCAGGATAATTATTTCTATGGGGTTGTTTTAGGTTTCTAAGAGGAGATCAATATGCAATAGCTTTAGCATTGCTAGATGAAGGCAGAGTAGTGTTAGGTGTCCTAGCTTGTCCAAATCTTCCGTTAAAATCCATCAGCGGTAGCAGTCAGAAAAATTTGCATGGTGAAGTTGGCTGCTTATTCTATGCTGCCGTTGGTTCGGGGACTTACATGCAATCACTGGATGGTTCTTCAACAATGAGGGTAAGTTCATGAATGGTCATGATGTCTATTGCTGATGTAAGTGGCACTTCTCTTGCCTTCCTTACACTATGTAGGTACAAGTCAGTTGTCGTGAAGGTAAGTTTGTGAATGGATTTCGCCCACATGACGTCTATTGCTGATATAACTGGCACTTCTCTTGCCTGCCTTACACTTTGTAGGTACAAGTCAGTGCTATTGACAACACCGAAGAAGCATCCTTCTTTGAATCATATGAAGCAGCTCACTCACAGCATGACTTGACTAGCACCATTGCCAGAGTATGATACATGTTCCCCTTTGCAGCGCCCACATATGCACCCAACCCATCTCCCTGCATCCCTTTTCCCCAATCTTGGGACTGTCTTCCCTAAGAAGAAAGTAGGGGGAAGGAAATGCTTACTCTATTTATATGTTGTAATGGTGTTAAAAATCTAATCTTTTTCCAGAAACTTGGCGTTAAAGCACCACCAGTTAGAATTGATAGTCAAGCCAAATATGGTGCTCTGTCCAGAGGAGATGGGGCCATATATCTGCGTTTTCCGCATAAAGGTTATCGGGAGAAAATATGGGATCATGCGGCTGGATGCATAGTTGTAACAGGTACAGACAGTTCATTCCTATGATCTTCCAACCTTCTCACGTATTGACACGAGGATAAGCATCACATTTTCCCTCATTCTTTTTCTGCTTCCCTTATCATATGAGGCCTTTTCTCCAAGGGAAAGTTTGGGACATTTTTATTCACAACACCGGATTTAAGCACTGTGATAAACTCGTGATTATGTTATTTCATAAGGCAATAAAGTTTGCACGACATCTTGGTTCTTGAATGCCTTCTAAATTCACTTTTGCAGAAGCGGGAGGAGTGGCTACTGATGCAGCAGGGAACCCTTTAGATTTTTCTAGAGGAAGATACCTTGACCTTGACACTGGCATTATTGTTACTAACCAGAAGTTAATGCCTCGGCTTTTGAAGGCAGTTAAAGAATCCCTGGAGGAGAAAAGTTCATCATTGTGATTCTTTCTGGTTAGTAATTTCAAAAGATGTTTTTTAGTTCAGGTGCCTTCTAAAAATCTTTGTATCCCTTACAAATTGTACAATCTTGATGTTAACTAACTGGCTATGGAGATTATGTCTGCTATTATGTAATGAGGGGTGCAAATAGTGTTATTCCAGTTACTGCCAAGTTGTAATGTCACTCTTCTGTTGTAAATTGTCACTTCTTTAGTTAAATTTACATTACCAATAACATACTACAATTCATTGCATAACTTGCTTGAAACTAAAAGTCTAGAGTGGAAATAAAAACACTGCAACAGAAGTGATAATGGTACTTATCCAAGATCTTGAAGTGATGATGGCTATAATTCAAGAGGTCGAAAGTTGGAGTCAAAGTGAGGGGGAGTATCAGAGGATGGTTAGTCAAAAGTGGAGACATATTAAGATCTACAAGCGATAATTAAATAACCGACTTATCGACTTATCCGACTATTAAATAGCCGTGGGATATACCGATATTTTCATGAAACTCTCATTTGTACAGTGATTTTTAGTACTCTACATCTGAATTCATGAACATAGTTTGCTTCTCGTATGTTTTATTCGGAAGTTGATGCCTGGCAATTATATGTATAACCAAGCATATGTACATGGCAACAACGAAGGCATTTGGTGCACCAAGAGCTTTGTGGCCATTGTCGTAGTTGTAACATGTGAATCAAAATGATGACAGCTTGGCAAGGGTTAGTGCCAACACCTTCACCCCATTTGCTATATCCTCAATGGATGCATATTCTTCAGGTATATGGCTGTATCCTGCAAAACCAAATCAGAAGTAAAAGTTCATTCTTCAGTCATTGCCAAGTTGATGGATCCATCCTCAACAGGCTAAATTGACCTGTCGCGGGAAGGCAAAAGCAAACAGATTCACATGCGGAGGTTCTATAAAGAATCTGGAAGTTAACTAATGCCCACAAGTAAAGAACTACTTGTGTTTCAGGAGATCACTACCTACTTGTAGAAGTGAAAATTTTGTATACTGCATAAATGAAAGAAGAGAACCAAACAATCCAATCTTGTTGTATAAGAGAAAACTGCTCATATGTAATACATAAAGGCAAGCCAGAGTCGGACCTTTATAACATGGAATGAACAGCATTCCCATGGGAGATACTCTGCAAGAAAGTCATTGTTGCATAATCAGCCACTCGTTTTTTGGTCAGTGACAAGAAAACAGAACACAAGATCTATACCCATATGACCTGGAAGGCAAATTTGAAGTAACAAGAAACTAGAGAGTGAAACATAGAGAAAATGGAAAATTTTGCATGTGTGTATCAACTCAATAATGGCACTTCAGCTTCTACAGCCATTTATATATATAGTCATTCATACCTGGCCATAAAGAGGGAATCATGGTAAGCTCTGCTTATCATTGACTTATGTGTTAAGTTCAGCTCTTTAGCTGCAGACTGCATTGCATCAATAACTAATTTATGAGAAAGGGCTGGTGGATCCTGATTTATGATTCTGAATTCCGATAATTTGACACCACGTTTCGATGCTATCATTTCTGCAGACTGGAAAATTTTCTCAATCACATCATTTCTTCGCATTTGATCAATGTCTCTTGTATCTGCACAAGTATTCAACTCACAGTAGGAATATAATAGATGACTGTTATAGCTTCAACTGTCTTAATATCAACTGTAGATTAAAAACCGTACCAATTTCCAAGTGAGATTTGCTTGGGATGCTATTGATGGCTCCGGGATGCAGCTCCAAAATACCTACAAGAAGAGAAGATAGTTTGCGGATGACTAGCTGCAAACTGCAAGCAATTACATTTTGAAAACCTGCTTGATTCATATGCCCTCTACTGAACACCAGGAGGCAGATAAAGAGAAAATATAACTTTTACGGAAGGTGTGAAGAAAACAGTATACCTACTGTACCAACAGTATCAATTGATCCAGAATCTAATACATGCTTCTCAACAGCTAATGCCAACTCTGCAGCTGCCAAACCAGCATCATTTCTGATCCAAATTATTAATGAAATTGTTAATAGTTTCATACATAAAAAGAAAGGTCAATTGAACCACAGTGCTCTCATTGTTTTTCAAAAAGCCATCTATTTTCATTTTTAATTTGCAAGACCTTGTGGTTTGATAATTAGTCAAATAGACCCTTTATTGCATTATTCTGGAAGATTAAGGTCGTAATATTGTGATTAAGAATAAAGTATATCTATTGATCAAATCTGTTTTGTCATATGTTAGGGTCTCAGAACTTTAGCGAAAATAAGCTATCAATTGTAAAGGGGATTAAAATCTCAGAATTGCAAACAAGAATTGGAGATGATTGACATACAACAAAAAATATAGAGAAACAAGGGGTCGGACAAACAAACTATTGTAGCTGATAAAGATGCAAATAATATAAAATAAACAGACATTTGAATAAGGATAAAGTAACCTGCTTGGCATCAGGACAGCCCCAGCATGGCCTCCGTTGCCTTCGAAATCCACCTTTATGCTTGCAGGGGCAGCAATTGCAGTTACTATACCAACGGATATGCCTGAATTCAATCTCAAAGTGAGTCATAGCAAGAACTTGTAAATTACAACTTCTGAAGGATAAAAGCAGCCGGGGAAAGTAGCCGACCTTCTTCCTCTAGAATGGGACCCTGCTCTATGTGCAGCTCTACAAAAGCTGAGTAACTACCTTCCGTTAGAAAAACTATAGACAAATCATCATGATCCTTTGCATACCCAGCAGATTTTGCTGCCTCAAAGAATGATATATTTTGAGCATCAACTGTTGTCTTTAGAGCTTCAGCAAGTGCCTCACTTCCTGCTAATAACCGGCTGCATATTAAAAATAACTATGAGAATCTATATAAAACAAACAACTGAGAGAAACTCCTGATGTTAATACTTACTCAAAAAGTGAAGGTAAATTATGTAGGAAATTGGAGTGGAAAAGAAATTGTTATGTGGAAATTGTTTGTTTTACCTATAAACTAAGCTGTTTAAGAGGTCCTTACCTCCCCAAGCAACCTATCCCAAAACGTGTAGGCTCCTCTGAAGTGAACAAGATAATTTCTAGTGACCTTTTAGGTTTAAAGCCAGACCTGCAACACATATGTCAGGTTAACAACGTTTACAGGTAAAATAACAATAGATGGAATAACAAAACATATAGCCCATGATAGATAACTATTTCAACTTTCAAAGACCAAGGGAAAAGCATTTCCACATTAGGATATGCAAAATTCTGCCTTAGGCTGTCAAAACCATTTCAAACATCACAATCTCAAATCCTACAACACAAGAAGACCTTCTCTATTTAGGATGATTAAAATCTCAAATTTCTCCCTACTTATCTTGACATTAGTGAATTGGTTTGATCATTCTATGCAAATTATAACTTTGTATTTTCAGTTTTGGTCTGCAAGAAGGATTCAGATTACATTCTAAATATATTGGCTGCATAAGTGTTTTAAGTGAAGACAAATTGCATTATAATATATATTGCATCTGGAATTAAGCAATAATGATTTTATCATTTTTATGGTAGTGAATTTCCAGAGAAAAATTATCCCCCTACGTCTCTGATAACAATGGGTTAATAATTTGCAGCTGCAAATTGGACATCATGTTTCAGAAATTATGCAAATTTGACTAGTTGTAGAAATCGATCAGTGCATACCTTTTCAGTACATTAATGGCTTCTATTGCACCTAACACACCAACAACTCCGTCATACTTCCCTGAGTATGGAATAGCATCAATATGAGAACCAGTGGCAACTGCACTGAGCTCTGGTTCATTCCCATCCCTGCATATGGAACACAACGAAAGGTATCTTTTAACTTGAACTATGAAAATGTACAGAATTAAGGTTAGTACATTGATAAAAACTCAAGGGAAATAATGACTCAATCATAAAAATGGAATATGAGAGAGAACAATCACTTCAAACATCTGAGATACTATAATCTGGAAAACAGAAAGGCAAAAAAAGAATATAAGAATAAAAAATGCAAACACTAAATGAGAATTAAGCGAATTAATGCGCCGGCATATAATTCACAGAAGAACTTAATCCTAAGTTCAGTAATTGATGAAGTCATGATCCTAAGTTCAGTAATTGATGAAGTCATGAACTCACCACCGCCCAAATACGTTGCCAACAGCATCTTCTCTAACAGAGAGGCCAGCTAGTCCCATCAAGTTTTTGATGTACCTATGTTTTAATATTTTTGCAGAACACGAGTCATCAAGCTTAGCATCGTAAAGAATGTCAGATATTTACGCATCCACAGCAGAGTTACATAATCATTTCAAATGTTGCAAAAGAAGTGGAATGGATGAGACAGCGCCAAAAAATGTTCTTGTTACCATCAGACAAACATTCATAACTTATCTTGGGATATATTATGCATTTGTCCTCCTGCATTCTGAGATTACTAAACCAAAGGAAAGCAATTTGGATAAACTCTATTCGCACATCTGAAAGATGCTCATCCATCTCTCTATTGAATAATAATAACAGAAATAGGCAATCAAGTACTTTCCAGAGAAAAGGGGAAAGATACAAGGATCTTACTTTAGATATAGAAGTAATTCTAGGCAAGGTACCTCAGAACCTCAATACAGGCAAAAGCACTAGGTAAAATAGAAGGATGAAATTAAAATTCCCTCTTTAAGTGAAAAAAAAAGCTGTGGTTGGATCATTAGTTATTTCCCATTACCGAAGTAGATCCATCTTGTTACCTGCGAGCCAAAACATCCTTATCTGTGTAGAGTATCCTTGTCACTGATGGAGCAGGCGCATCGGAAAAAGTGGATAATTCATCAATCTAAATCAAAGTGAATTCAAGACAACAACTTTACCAGATTAATCAATCGCTTCAAATGATACTCAACTGAACAATTAACAAGGTAAGCTAAACAATTCAGCTTTCACTTGATTATGAAGCGAACCCAGAAAAGGAAAATGCTTCGGCTAGCCGTCTTACCTGTTTTCGAAGATTTTGAGTGTCAACTGATAATGAAGAAAATGGAGAGCTTGAACTAAACGAGGAAGATGGTTCCTGAAAAGGGTATCCAGAGAAATCCTCCATGGTTTTGATAGTTGGGTCTTCATTGCAAGTTGCAGAGATTGAGCAAACGAACAAGAGAATGAAACAGCAAGAGCACGAGAATCTCCGAGACATCACGTTCCTGCTTGGTTTTAATGAAAAGGTTCACCAACGTAACTTTATTGTACAAAGGAAAAATGGCTGTCTTTTAATATAGATTCTGCTGTAAAAAGTGAGCTTCAACTGATATGTGCGGTGCTCCTTAGTGATAGCTCAAGTTCCAATTCTCAAACCTATAAATACTAACCCTTTTGTTTGTATCTTTATTTGCGTGAAGAAAAGGAAAGGAAATATTGAGAGAAAATGAGGAGAAAAGAATAGAAGAGAAATGTAATTTTCTTTCTCTTGTTTATTTTTTTAATTTATTAAAGGAGGGAATTGAATAGAAGAGAATTTTTTAAGACCTTTATATCTTTAATTATAGAACTTATTTATCTTTACTTGTTAGATTTAATAAGGATGTAATGATAATTTATTTATATTAGAGTTATTTAGTCTTGAATTTCCCTTCCTTTCTTACCAATTTGGTGGGAAATACAATTGGTCCAAATTTCTCTCCATTCTTTCTCTTTTCCTTTGCTTATTTTTGTCCAAACAATAGAAATGAAGAGAAATACAATTCCCTTCCTTTCTTTTCCCTTGCTTTCCACCAATCCAAACGAAGGCTAAAAGAATTATTAAGGTTTGTACATTAATTGAAGTTGTTGAATAAAGCAAAAGTCATTCCAATTTGGTGAAGGTCAGTGCTTGATTTATAAATATTTATAGCTCGAAAGTATATTAAAAATTTCCGTAATTTTTATAATTAATTGAAGTTCTCAGGTGGGAGGGACATGGCAGTTCTTAAGATAGGATGCGTGACTGTAAGTTGATGCACAAAATGTGAAAGCTTGAGGATCAAATGGGGATAAAAACCAGTGATTGTCACAAAAAAATGGAACAATGAAAATGATTCAATGTGATCATGGAGCGGTAGAGCACTTAAGGTCCATAATTTCCAGATGCATTGCCACCAAAAACATCAACCTTGGGACGACCCTTCACTCCTTTCTTCTCAAAAAAGCTCTCACCGTTCACCCCTTCACGGCCAATCGTCTCATAGGTATGTACTCCAAATTTGATGACTTGGGCAGTGCCCAGAAGGCCTTTGACGATATACCCATCAAGGACATTTGCTCTTGGAACTCGATGGTTTCTGCATATGCTCGAATGGGTCTGCTTGACA
The DNA here is from genome assembly GCA_027568955.1 of Erythroxylum tenue. Taxonomy (NCBI): domain Eukaryota; kingdom Viridiplantae; phylum Streptophyta; class Magnoliopsida; order Malpighiales; family Erythroxylaceae; genus Erythroxylum; species Erythroxylum tenue. The sequence goes on from JAOSBM010000204.1 coordinate 29,442,781, forward strand.
AAGCTCGTCACTTGCTTGACGAAATGCGTGAACCGAACCTTGTAAGTTATAATTCATTGATTTCGAGTTTGTCTCGTCATGGGTTTTACAGAGATTCCATAGGTATCTTTAAAAGAATGCAAAACGACTGTTGTGGTTTAGGTTTTGACGAGTATACGGTTGTAAGTGTTGTGGGTTCTTGCGCTGGTTTAAGGTCTCTAGAACTGTTACGTCAAGTGCATGGAACAGCAACACTAGTAGGATTAGAGTTCAATACTATAGTTTATAATGCTTGGATTGATGCTTATGGGAAGTGTGGTGATCCGGACACTTCTCATTGCATATTCAGCCGAATGCAAGAAAGAGATGTTGTGTCATGGACTTCAATGGTTGCAGCATATGCTAGAGCATCTAGGTTGAACGATGCTTTTCAGGTTTTTCACGAAATGCCAGTCAAGAACACCGTTTCTTGGACTAGTTTGATTTCTGGTTTAGCACAAAATGGGCATAGTCATGAAGCTTTGGATCTTTTCAAGAAAATGCTGGAGGAAGGAGTCTGTCCTAATGCTTTTACTTTTGTTGCTGTTTTAAGTGCATGTGCAAATCTAGCACTCATTGAAAGAGGCAAACAAATTCATGGACACATCATTAGGAGTTGCCATATAGGAAATCTGTTGAATGTGTTCACCTTTAATGCCTTAATCGACTTGTATTTAAAATGTGGAGATATGAAATCATCCAAGACATTGTTCGAGCTGATGCCAGAGAAAGATACAGTGTCTTGGAACTCATTGATTGTGGGGTTTGCTCAAAACGGGCATGCAGAGGAATCACTCGAACTTTTCGGGAAGATGATAGAAGCCAATACAATTCCCAATGAAGTCACATTTCTCGGGTTGTTAACTGCTTGTAGCCACACAGGTTCAGTTTCTGAAGGACTTCAAATTCTACATTTGATGCAAAATGAATATGGTGTTTATCCAAAACTGGAGCACTTTGCCATCTTGGTTGATCTATTAGGAAGGAAAAATAGAGTAAAGGAAGCTTTGGAGTTGATTGAGCGAGCACCAAATGGATCAAATTATGCTGGAATGTGGGGTGCGATTTTGGGTGCTAGTCGGGTTCATGGGAACGTAGATCTTGGTGGTAGAGCTGCCAAAGCTCTATTTAACTTGGAACCAATGAATGCAGGAAGATATACTATGTTATCAAACATTTATTCTGCGGCTAGTAAGTGGGATGATGCACATAGTGTGAGAGGGCTCATGCTGGAGAAAGGATTGATAAAAGAAACAGCTTATAGTTGGATTGAGCTAAAAAGTGCAAGACATGAGTTTAAGGCTAGAGACAGATCCCATCATCAGATGCAAGAAGTAAATGAAGTGATTACTAAGCTAACTGATCATATGAAGGAAGCTGGATATCAACCCAGCATCGGTGGCTCTTGTTTATGGCACAAGGATGATGACCATTTCTGATTGAATCATATGATGTGGATGTTGCATAACAGTAACCGTGATTTCAATGCTAAATTTTAAGAGAGGTTTAGACTTCATGATCTGTATAACAGACCTTTTACTCAAAAAATGTCCTGCCAGATAATTTTGAGATGTCTCGGTATCTTTCCGAAAAATTGGAACCATTTGAGAAGTTTTGGCATCTTTGCAATTTGAAGGTTTCATTGGTCATGAGTGTCGTAACTTCTTCTTGTTGACACATACTGCTATAATGAAGCCATCTGATTCTGGCACTTTAAAGTTGTCTTGCTGATGACAAGCAGCTCAGTTACAGCACCAACCTGTATAACTTCAGAGGTATGACATATTCATTGGCATGTTCGTACGATGGCTGGCAAGATTCATAATCATTTGAATCACACCGACAATGATTATTATTTCAATATAGAAGAAGTTGTTTTATGTCAGCATTTTATGAACTAATTTGATGTTTCATTTGCAGTAACACGATAGGGAGGATACGTACCAGAAGTGCATGAGCACCAGATGATAATCAGAATAAGTCCGCATTCTAAGCCTTAAGCCCTTGTTGGACATAACCATGATGCTTTATGAATGTAGAAATAGTGAGAAGGCACCATTCAGAGAAGAAATGAGTTGATATTGAGCTGAAATTTTGCACTTTTGTTCCATAAATAATAGGAACCTAATTTACAGATAGCTTTTGCCACTCATTATTTGAGTTTCTCTATGAGAAGGTAGTGTAAA
>JAOSBM010000204.1:29462873-29474612 GCA_027568955.1 Erythroxylum tenue
AAATGGTCGGTTCTGTTAAACTGCAACACCAGCCTGTCAAATTAGCAGTTAGTTTGTTCCTATTTTCCAAGGAGTTGTGTGGTTTGTTTGTTCTGTTTTTATTGTTGGAGTTATTGGGGTCAGTAACTTTTTGGAGTTGGTGGAGTAAGTTGATGAGTGATTGTCTGTCCAGTTTTATGGTGTCTTATTCTGTCTCATGAATTTCAACCATTTATTTATGTGGATCATGTATAAGTTTTGCATAAATAAACGTAGGACCCGTATAAATAAATGACTGAAATTTATGAGACAGAATAAGACACCATAAAATTGGACAGAAAATTTTGTCCTGCAAATTCTCTTTTGTTTTAGGCATTCTTGCCTCTTTATTTTCAACATTGTGGTATCATCTTTTTTAGCATAACTTGTAAGTTGGGTGAGCATTTTATTTTTGTTGGCAAGATGACAGATCTCCATGTTGTTGGTGGAATTAGAAAGCTCAACAACCAAAACTACAATTCTTAGTCTACTTGCATGATGTCTTATATGCAAGACCAAGACTTGTGGGAGGTCGGGAAATGAAGCTACATAACTAGAGGCAAAAGATGCAAATGGTACGTTGCAGAAATGGAAGATTAAAGCAATGTTTGCCTTAGGCAATTGTGTAAGAAGATGTGCCAGAGCACATTTGAGATGTCAGAACTCCCAAAGAAACTTGGGATATGTTTGCCATGTTGTTTTCAAAGAAAAATGGTACGAGGCTTCAACTTTTAGAAAGCGTGTTATTGTCAGTGGCACAACGTTGACATGACAACCGCACAATACTTTCGCAAGGTGACGTCGTTATGTCGGGAGATTTCAGATTTTTTAATTCGTTAGTGTTTTTGTTAACTTTGTTGAAATACCTTACCACATGTTCCCAAAACCAAACAATTAATGCACATTAGCTCAAGTCCACACAACTAACGAAAAAGAGAGATTAAATAGCGTAAACTGATTTAGAGATTTTATTTTTTGAAACAATATCATTTTAATTATGTAATTAAAAAAGTCGTTTTATTAATCTTTATTAGTTATGTTAATTTTAATTGACGAGTATTAATGATTAGAGTTTTTAAAACATGCGATAAGTCATATTAATAAAGTTAATAGAGATACTAAGTTAGAATTGAAAAAATTAAAAATTTAAGTATTTAATTGCCATCTTTTAAAGTTCGGATTATAATTACAAAACTGACGAAGGTTTGAAAATCTTTTAACTAAAGCTTTTATTTAAATTAATATAGAATATTTAAATTGGGCTAAGCTAACTATTCAATCTAAGCATAGTCAAGCTTTGGGGCTGCCTGGGCTAGATTGGGCTAGGATGCCTTGAGTCCAATTAGGGCCTAGGTAGAGTTTGAGCTCAGGCAAACGATCCATTACCACCCTTATCCAATTTGAATATGTTTAAATCGATTAAAAATTAACGAGTTCAGTTAATTTAAATTTTATATTTTGGGGTTCTTTTTAAAAAAGTTTAGGTCAAGTTTAAATTCAAACTTAAGCTTTGTTTTTGCAATAATTACAAAATATAATTGCTTTGTTCGATTTAATTATAAAATTTTTGAATTGATTGATTTTTCGGTCCGATTCTTTATTTTCTGATTCAATTTATTTCAATAATTTCTATTGTTAAAAATTAACTAATTTATTAATTATTCGATCGGTTTCGTAAATTAATCAATTTTTATAAATCAAATAATTTTTATTTATTATTATCTCCTTGTAATAATATATTTGATTAGGAATAGGGCTTTAAATTCCTATAATTCACGTTCAATTTAATATTTTCTTCGTCTAAAGTTTGTCTTAGTTGATATTGTTAGTAAATATATAACAATATCAGCTATTGTGGCGAAATGATCACTTAACATAGTATCAGAGTCTTTGTGACTAAATGGTCATGAGTTCAAATCTTACACCCACTTATTATTTAGCACAAGATAGAATGAGCCTATGCAAGTTTCAAGTCTAAAAAGGACTTTCATTTGAGGAGGTGTGTTAGTGAATATATAAAATTAATTAAGTTGACCTCACACAATAACTTAAGCTATTGTGATGAAACGATAACTTAACAGATTGGATGTCTTAAATTCATCGAGCTCAAGCAAAAACTATTTTAGACTTTTAGTTTCCTCAATTTTTCGAACATTTAGAATTTGTAGTAGATATTTTGAAAATGTTATAGTGCAATTTAAATTATTTAAAACTTTAGAATTTAATATATATTTGATTATTAACGTTGAGGCTTGATTATACATTTTCTACCTCGAATGTAGAACGATTTGATCTCTGCATGTATCAGCACCCCATGATTTGCTAGACATTAGATGATCACACACGAGGATGAGAACACGGAATTAGCGGGAAGTTTTCCGGTGTTTTGAGCACAAAAGCTTCAAGTTTTTGAAGAAACAAGCGAAGATCCGGCGCTTGATTTGTCCTCGACGAGGAGGAAGCAACTTCCGATCACCGTTCTTTTCCCCCACCTGAGAACAACATCCTGACGGAGCAACAGCAGCTGCTGGACCCACCCTCATCCCCATGATCGGAGCTTGATGAGCTGAAAAATGAAAGTGGAGCTTGAGAGAAGTATGACGACGGAACAGAGTTGAGTCTCTATGTAATAAGTCTTGCATGAAAGAAACGCAGCTGGACCTGAAGTTGAGGCTGTGGAGATTGTGACTGAAAAGCCCGAAATTGCGGTTATGGAGATGGTGACTGACAACGAAGCTTCGTACGAGTAGAATAGACTGGAGTATCCAATTAAGAAGTGATAATTAGCGAAAAAAAATAGAGCATATATATTTTTTATTTCAGCATTTTAATTTTTTAAAATTAAAAAATTTAATAACTCAATTTAAAAGTTTGTTTGCACATTCTATCTGTCATTTTCATCATCGTCATGAAATCCTACTGAAGCGCGATGTTTAGAGAGTTTCGATAGTATATAACCTTACCCTTATTTAATAGAAAAGCTTTTTCCGTTAAATCTATATAATATATCATAAAGATATTACAAAATTAAAAATAAATATGCATAACTAAGTGAATAAGTCAAATAAACATTTAAAATGTTATAAAATAACTAGACACATAAATACAAATAAATAGTAAAAAGAAACCATAATAACATTAATAATAAAAATAGGTAAAGCAATACAAAAATATTTCATGATCTTTACTACCATTTTATTGATATAAATAAAATATAAATATGTTTTAAAGATTTTTATAGAATTTAAAATAAGTTTTTTAGGTTAATATACAACTATTATTAATTCTACCATCAACAAATTTTTATAAATAAAATCTATTAAAAATGTAAAAGGTAATATTCAATAAAAATAAATGTTTATTCATAAACAATGTAGGATTCAACTTATAAACTATAAAATAATTGTTACTTATTTAATTCCTTTAAAACCATATTCCTAAATTGGTGTTAATAGAAGAATCAAACCAATATCTTAACAACATTTAGTTATAGATGTGATCAAGTGTTTATCCTAATTAAATACTAAATATTTTCAAAGAAATTAAGTAAATGAAATTATTCATTAGTATCAACAAAATTGGTTTTTGGTTTAATTTGTAATTAATGTCTAGCCTATTATAAAAAAAATCTAATGTTTTCAAAATATTAAACAAGTAAGACAGGAGATTCAAGGTTTAAAAGGTTCATCCGATATTAGACTGTTGTCAAACCGGTTAAAGATTGAATAAAATTAAAAATTGTATTTACTTATCGAAAAAATTTAAATTTAATTAAAAAAGAGACTATTAAATGAAATTTATTTATTTATAAAAATTACTAGTTTATGAAAATTGACTGATTGATCAATAAACTAGTCGGTTTTAAACAACAACAATTATTAAACTAAAATTTGAAAATTAAACCGAAAAGTTAGTCAGTTCAAAATTTTTATTACCGAAAATTAGAGGTACGTGGCTGAAAATCAGCCTACGAACAAATCTGATCTAAACCCAAGTAAATATGTATCTAGAAAATCTTATACAAACTCTTATATTTAATTAATTTCATAAAAATTGAATAGCCTCTTTTTAAAATGTTTATAATTAGAAGAGTGAAAGTGACTAATGGACCCTTTTTACAAATTTTCTTTTCCTTGTCAACTTGTTGACCAAATGATTCTAAAAAATTATTGTTCTATGCCTTAAAAATAATAAAATTGTTTTTAAAAATAATTATTTTTAGGAAAATCCTTTTCCATGTTCATCTCCATCAATCTCTCTTTCCCTTCACTTTCTTCTCTTTTTCAATTCCACATGGTACAAGTAAACCGTTTTACATGTTTTATTATTTAAATAAATTAAATTTTTTATTTATTATTAAATGAAATAATTAATTTTAGTTACTTATAGATAAATATAATATATAACATTAACCTCTTTCTGTTTCACTTGCCTCCATTTCTCTCTCCCTCTCTCTGTTTCCCTTTTTAGCAAAGTGATTCCATTGATAAAGCTCCATTCTTTCTCTCTTCTTCTCCATCTCTCTGCAACCGGAGGAGAGAAATCAACATAACAAGCTAAACCCAGATCTGTTTTCCTGTCTTTTTGCATCGTAGTGAGTGAGGTATGCGGTTCATTCCACTTGCTTTTTCTCTGGCTCTGCTAACGTCCAAGTTTTCACCTTCAAATCTCTACTCCCTCATCTTCGTGTTTCTGGCTTTTTATGCTGTCTCTTATGTGCGGGTATGTTTTTTGTGTGTGCTTGTATGTGTTAATGTGAATAGGTATGTATGTTGTGTGGGAGCTACTCTGTTTTGTAAGGTAATTATGGTCATGAGTTGCCATGAGATGCAGATCGGAGTGTTTGTGGGTATAACTAATCACAATCTTATGTTCAACTTTTTCTTTTGTTGAATTGATTGGGATTCCTGTGCTCTGTGTACAATGTAATTCAAGTTTTTGGTGTATTTGGATTAGAGTCGCAGCTGTCAAGAGCTTTTCTATCCAACTTCTCTGTTTCTGCTAATGGAATTTGGTTTTTCTATTAGTTTCTTATCCGTGTTTCACTTTTTCTTGAATTTTATATCTGTAAGATCATAACCCAGTCATTGTTATTGTTATTATAATATTATTTGCTGAAGCTTGATGTCAATTTCCTGCCAAAGTTCTCGTTTTAATATCACTGGATGTCATTGGTTGGAGGTTAATCTAATCTTGGTCTAACAACCAACATTTTTTTGGTAGTTGGAAGACATGAGTGTCCTGGATATCGACTAAAATTACGAGTTTATCTAATTTTCAGCTTTGATCTCCAGGTGCCAAACTTCCATGTAATTAATAGACCAGTAGACCATTAGACCATGGCGTTAGGGAAGTATACTAGGATAGACAATAGAAGACAAACTACAAATTACTGCTCGACGGTGACAATTGTGGTTTTTGTGGGGCTATGCTTGGTTGGGTTATGGATGATGACATCGTCATCTGTAGTTCCTAGTCCAAAAGTAGATGTTCCCGGTCAGGAAAAAAAGAATGATGTGAAGGAACAAGTGATTGAGAGCAGTGGAACCAATCCTAAGCAGTTTGAGGATAGCCAGGGTGACTTACCTCGTGATGCAACCAAAGGAGACACCAATTCCAATGTTTCACAGGGAGAAAACAAACCAAATGCACAAGAAAATCAAGAGGTAAAGCCTGAGAACTATCCTGAAGTAAAACCAGAGGAGAAGCCAGAGAAACCTGAAGAAAAGCTTGAGGAGGGAAGTAATTCTGATAATCAAAATGACAAGACTCAAAGTCAGGAAGGTAATACAGAAGACTTGGATTCTAAGAAACCAGAAGGAGAATTAGGCTCAGAGAATGTAGAGGTGAAATCTGATAATGGAGGAATTAATGTAGCTGGAAAGGGAGATTCAGAGGAGAATTCTGCGGAGAACCAATCTGATTCAGGTGGTTCTGAGAAAAAATCTACTTCTGATGAGACTGAAAAGAAGTTTGAAACTAATGAGACAGACTCACAATCAAATCAGAATGAGAAGGCAAAGAATGGTCAGATTGAGGAGAAGGTAGACCGAAATGATAACAAGGAATCAGAGAAAAGCACCGATGGGCAGGTTAACAACAAGACTCCAAGTGAGGTATTTCCTCGAGGAGCTCAGTCTGAGCTTTTGAATGAAACTACTGCTCAGACTGGGTCATGGTCAACTCAGGCAGCAGAGTCAAAGAATGAAAAAGAGGCTCAGCTATATAACCAAAATAATGGATACAATTGGAAATTGTGCAATGCCACTGCTGGGCCTGATTATATCCCATGTCTTGACAATCTGCAAGCCATTAAAAGTCTCCGAACTACCAAGCACTATGAACATCGAGAGAGGCACTGTCCTCAGGAACCTCCAACCTGTCTAGTTCCTCTTCCTGAAGGATATAGACGTCCAATCAAGTGGCCTAAAAGCAGGGAAAAGGTATGGTGATATTAGTTTATAATCTCATTAACAGCTGTGCTTTCTGAACAATGAATGATACACCATTTTCTTGCAGATATGGTATTACAATGTTCCTCACACCAAGCTTGCTCAAATTAAGGGGCATCAGAATTGGGTGAAAGTCACTGGTGAATACCTCACTTTTCCTGGTGGTGGAACCCAGTTTAAACGTGGTGCTTTACATTACATTGACTTTATAAATGAGGTGAATTTGGAATTGATGCAATTATCATTTGAACATTACATATCCATACAAAGGATTCAACTGGCTTGGATAGATTATTTTATTTGCTGTGTATCACATTATCCTACCTGGGTTTGAAGCTGCTATCTCAGATTTGAAACTAGGTCTCCGTACTCATCATTTATAAGTTAGTGTTGTTGGGTATGCATTAAAATCAAACTAAGATCAATCATTGATTTTACGATAAATTACTGATTAACGGATTGAGCCAACTAACTGAGAAGCTGGCTTTCCGTGGTTTAGTTTTCTCCTCTATGTACATTCCTTTATGTTGATCATTAGTATCTATTCATGTACTTCTTGACTTAAGGGGTAATTCTTATTGCGATGTCTGTTTCTTCAGGCTGTCCCTGAAATTGCTTGGGGAAAGCGCTCCCGTGTAATCTTGGATGTTGGGTGTGGAGTTGCAAGCTTTGGAGGCTTTCTTTTTGACAGAAACGTACTCACGATGTCATTTGCGCCTAAGGATGAACATGAAGCACAAGTGCAATTCGCCCTTGAAAGAGGGATTCCTGGTATATCTGCAGTGATGGGCACGAAGAGACTTCCCTTTCCAGGCACCGTATTTGATGTTGTGCACTGTGCACGCTGCAGGGTCCCATGGCATATTGAAGGTAAGGGCATATCTTTTCATCTTTTTATGTTATATGATGATTAACATGTTCAGATTCTGATTTTTGTTTGATTGAATTCCGCAACTTGCTGTTAATCATAAATCACAGTTGTTTTAAAATAATTCATTATATCTCTTGCATATATTTGTCTTTCAAGTCCAGCATATAAATGCAGCATACTTGGAGGTGGTAAACTTGTTCCTATCCTCATTTGTTGTATGTCCTTTGATAATTTATACATACAGGTGGCAAGCTTCTTCTGGAGCTGAACCGTGTGCTGCGACCAGGTGGATTCTTTGTGTGGTCTGCTACTCCTGTCTATCAGAAGCTCGCTGAAGATGTTGAAATCTGGAAAGGTAGGTGCTATTGCACAGTAACATGTCTATTATACGGAGTATCTAATATGTTGGTTTAACTCATGCACTTCATGGAATCTTTTGCAGCCATGACCGAACTTACAAAAGCCATGTGCTGGGAAGTTGTGTCTATTACTAAGGATAAGGTTAATAAAGTGGGTATAGCTACATACAGGAAGCCTGTCTCTAATGACTGCTATGAGAAAAGATCAGAACAACAGCCTCCCATCTGTGAAGCATCTGATGATCCTAATGCAGCATGGTATTCTTTGTTCTTATCTGACAGATAATAATTTCATCATTCTTCTATATTTAATCTTCTGCTAGATATTTCTGTTGTGACTGCTTCATTTCCATGTCCTTAAAGATATTGAGAGTAAATGTATAATAATAAGATCCATTTGTTTCTAAATCTATCTTGAAAAGAAAAAAATAAATTATGGGAAAGCACAAGAGTTTGCAACTTAAAGAAAATACTCTAATTTCATTCCTAAAACAAGTTGTTTCCCATAATCTCGTAGTGTCCATCATCTGTCAGTTCTAAAACATGAGTTGTTAACTTCTGTCCCCTTCATAGGAATGTGCCACTGCAAGTTTGCATGCACAAGATGCCATTGGATTCGCAGCAGCGAGGGTCTCAATGGCCAGAGCAATGGCCCATTAGACTGGAAAAAGCACCTTATTGGATGCCGAGTTCGCAAGTTGGAGTTTATGGTAAACCAGCACCAGAGGATTTTGCTGCAGACTATGAGCATTGGAAGCGGGTCGTGTCCAAATCATACCTAAATGGGATGGGAATAAACTGGTCAACAGTGAGAAATGTCATGGACATGAGATCTGTCTATGGAGGGTAAGCAAAGTCTTCTGGTTCCTACTGGAGAGAGTTTTAATTGTTTTAATTCTCCTGCCTCTTCTTTTCTGTCTGCTGATGCTTAAGATCCTACATCCTTAGTAGTCTGTGATATGAGCTTGGCTTGTTGCAACCATTGTAAATTCTTCAATCTGTTCGGGAAATCTTTATGATAGTACTGAGAGTATTATAATTTCCGCATGAAGGGCAATAATCTTGTTATTTTTTGATCATCAAGGGTTTGAGTTAGAAATTCATATAATCTTTAGAAAATGTTTCTCCATCTTCTCCTCAATATCTGATATCTGCATTATGCTTGCAGTTTTGCTGCAGCTTTGAAGGATTTGGATGTGTGGGTTATGAATGTAATTACAGTGGACTCTCCTGATACTCTGCCTATAATTTATGAACGTGGTCTTTTTGGTATCTATCATGATTGGTGTGAATCATTTAGCACCTACCCTAGATCTTATGATCTTCTTCATGCGGACCATCTTTTCTCCAAAGTTAAAAAGAGGTGTGTACTTGAAATATATTCTCAATTTCTATTTCTAGCATTGGCCGCACGACACACTATACAATTTCTGTATCAAATGAAGCCTAACGTTCAAATGGTTGATGACTCTTGTAGGTGTAACTTAGTTGCTGTGGTTGCGGAGGTTGATCGGATTCTCAGGCCAGAAGGAAAGCTGATTGTCCGTGACAATGTTGAGACAATTAATGAGCTGGAGAAATTGGTGAGGTCTATGCAATGGGAGATCCGGCTGACCTATTCCAAGGACAAAGAGGGATTGCTCTGCGTGCAAAAGTCCATGTGGCGTCCCAAAGAGTGGGAAACAATTACATATGCTATTGCTAAAACATGACTACAATGGCCATTTTATTGAGGCCTGCCTTGCCATGAGATTAGATTTTTTTTCCTTGAAAAGTTGCTACTTGCAGCTCGTGATAACTGTATTTCCACATTAGCTGATGTACCATGCCAAGTAGGTTCTTTTTTTCTTCATCTTGGGCTTAGCGTCATAGTTTTCAGTATCAGTTGATACTGTTATTTATTGTCCAAGAGTGAATTATATTCTTGAAGTATAAAGTCCATTTTCAAAATCTGGACAAACATCCTGGATGAGTTCTCAATGTATCATGTTTCTCCGAACATGTTTTGCTCTATTCTTAATGAAGAAAGGTTGTACTTTTTTTTAAATCTGCCCCCTCTCAATGTTCCCCACCTTGCAAGATGCAGCAGTAATCGTGCAGGTTCTGTTTTGGGAATACAATGCCAGAATCCTGATGCTGGAGAAGCTTTATGTATCAGAATCATAATCTTGTGTTCTTAGTTCATAGCATTGTAATACATTTCATGTTTTTGCCTATTTTGACTCCTTTCCTTGACGCTGTATATAGAATTTCTACATGTTCTCTTGGTAGGTAGAAGTTTCCTGGTAATGTTTAGTACTTGGAAAGTTCCATGAAAGAATTGACATGCCTGATTGAATGTGAGTTAGCATTATGATAATCTGGTGATATTCTGCAGAATTTGCAGGTTGTTTCTTATGATCTCAAGGAAATGTTTCAAATTGTTATTATCCAACAATTTGTTTATAATGACTTCCAAAACCCAAAAACAAACTTCAGACAGGTTTTCAGATTTACAGTCACTCAATACATCAACACTTGATATAATGCCAATTGAATCACGTCTACCAGTACTATGAATTTCTTATAGTATCTGTCCGTACCAGCCAAGATACGATACATAACGGTGTGAAATACTGAAAAATATTGAATCAAATTTGTAAATTAGGAAAAAAAAATCAAATGGTTAAATTGAAAAAGGTTCAAGAACTATTTAAAGGATGAAACTTTGGAGGGGTATATGATTTTGCAGCAAGTAAACTGTCTACCAAGAGCTTTTCTCTGTTCTTCTGTCAAAACACATGTTATTAATTCGCTATCTCATTAAATGATTTATTCGAAAAAACACGTAAATTATAAATTATTTCATGCACTCGACAATTTATCAGTTAAACTGAAAAAGAGAGTTGCTGATTTTTGTTTTTTTGGTTGCTTGTTACATAGAGAGGTCATAATGCAGTCAAGACATGGCACAGAATCATCAAACCGCGTCCAAGATGACAGGAAGAAGTTAGTTAAATTATCGTACCCTTCTCACATAGAGCGAGTCCCTTGGAACTCGAAACAACCTATTATCAGTATGGTCTTGTTGTCCTCTCCTCTTCACTTGCCTACTTTCATGCTCTTCTTTCCCTTCATTTCAGTCCATAAAATAACCTTTTAAAACATTAATCAAAACCCCAAAAAACAGATAATCTCGGCAATCTTAACATCAACAACATAAATCCAAACAAAGGGTGTTGTCAGTTAGATTCAAAAGATAGAAACTTGAGATGGAGAATGAGAGCCATGGAAGTGTGCCAAATGGAGGTAGCCCTGAAAGTCCATGCTTAAAGAGCAGTAACAGCACCAACAACAATAACAAAGAACAAGATCGTTTTCTTCCTATAGCCAACGTTGGCAGAATAATGAAGAAGGTGATCCCAGGAAATGGGAAGATCTCAAAAGATGCAAAAGAGACAGTCCAAGAATGTGTGTCGGAATTCATCAGCTTTGTCACCGGAGAGGCATCTGATAAATGCCAAAGAGAGAAGAGGAAGACCATCAATGGAGATGACATTATCTGGGCCATTACAACTCTTGGTTTTGAAGATTATGTTGCTCCTCTTAAACTCTATCTCAGCAAGTACAGAGAGAATGAAGAGAACATCCCCAAGCAACAAAGAACAGAACAAAGGTTACAACAACAAAACCATCATCATCATCATCATCATCATCAACAACAACAAGAACATGAGCAAAATATATCACCTTACAGTACTGTATATTCTTCTACCAGTCTCATGTCTCAGCCATCTTTTGTTGCCACTGATCCAACTTTTTCTTTAAATTTTTCCCCTAGTACTACCATTCAGAAACAATTGCAGCAACAAGACCAAATTGATTCCGTCAGGCACTGGTAAGGAAAAAGGAACACCAGCCTGCCAGAAAAAGAAAAAAGAAGAAAAATATTAGATATTGCATGTTCTTAATTTTTTTTTTTTGATTCTTCCAGCGATTCTACACAAATATTTTTGAATATATCATATATAGATATATACAAGATATCTTCCATGTAACC
>JAOSBM010000204.1:29540774-29551463 GCA_027568955.1 Erythroxylum tenue
ATTTAAAATAGATTTAATTTTAATTTATTATATTTAATGTTATAATTAATTATATGTAATATATTCTAATTAATTATATTTAGAATATATTTAATAAGGAATGACTTTCTTTCTTCGCCTATTTGTTACAAATTTACACTCAACCCGACCCATTTCTCTCGAGGACTCAGCTTCGCGGGTACGCTGATAAGACAAGCAAACAATTGGACAACATTGCTCTTTCCCCTCTCTCTTCCTCCTCCTCCTGCCTCTTCCTCTTCAAATCCAGCAATAGTAACAACACTGTTCGTGTGCGTGTATATGCATTTACTTACACATGGCAACGGCCTCCACAATATCTCTCCATTTATCTCGCGTTTCACGTTTACACGTCTCCTTCTCTTTACCTCTTCTCCACAAGTCTCACGCTCTTTCCTTCCGTCGCTGTCCTCGACGGAGGCTTGCGGTGTTTGGATTCTCCTGCCCTTTTTCCGTTCCCGCCACCGCCACCAGCTCTCCAGGTTTCCGCTTTTAATTTTCTCTTCTCTATATTCTTGTTTATATGTTAGTACCAATTCTCACTTCTGATGAGTATTTACTAAAAAAGCTGAATTCTTTGCATGTCACGTAAAATTTGAAGCTTGTATTGAAATCTTGGATCAGTTGTTACTACTCTTGTACGGGTTAATCGCAGTCGGACATGATATTATGATACTTCTCTTAACTTACTTTCCCAATTTTTTTTAAAAAAATACAGATTGGAGTAGTCATTGTGGAGCTAATGATGAAAGATATGATGTCATTGTGGTTGGAGGTGGACACGCAGGTTGTGAAGCAGCTCTTGCTTCTGCTCGTTTGGGGGCAAAAACGCTTCTTCTCTCATTGAATATCGACAGAATAGCATGGCAGGTTATCCTCTTGAACGATTTATTTAACATGTAGATGCTTGTATTTGAGGAATGGTTAACTGGTGATAGCCACTGTTTCATGAATCCTTTATGCGAGTTTACTTGAATTTGTTCGCTGAAGAGGACTGATATCCATGTTTTCAACCATTTAAATACCCAAATGCTTTTCAACCAAATCCTAGAAGTTGTTTGAGTATCTCTGAAACCACTCACGCTCCTGAAGAAAGTAATATCCTGACCAATAGTTTCGTACAGCCTTGCAATCCAGCAGTTGGTGGACCTGCAAAGTCACAGTTAGTTCATGAAGTGGATGCACTGGGTGGTGAAATTGGGAAGGTAGCTGACAGGTAATATTCAATACCACACTATGCTTTTGAAAGTTACTTATTTGGTGATTTACTAGCAAGTGCAAACCTTGCTTGTACTTGCTTTTTATTGATTTGTATTAGATTTTCTCAATTTCTCTGAAACATAGGAAAGCTTCTCAGACATGATTACCAAAAAGGAACCAGAAGTACATTTTCCAACTGAAACCTGTTGATATTTCTTGATAAATGAAATGAAAAGTATTGGTGTCGAAAAAGTGTTTATATGTAGTGGACATCATATTTGGTAACTTATTTATGTCAAATTTTAAACATAATTGTCATTTTTCTTCATGCTTTAGGTGCTATCTACAGAAGCGTGTACTCAACAGCTCAAGAGGTCCTGCTGTCCGAGCTTTACGTGCACAAACTGACAAAAGGGAATATGCGATGCAGATGAAGAAAATAGTAGAGAGGCAAGTCATTCACTCTTTCTCTTTGCATGTGAATTAACTAAGATAAGGTCTAGTGATGCTACCACGCCAGAATCACATGCCCACCATAGTGATGCTACTTTGGGCCTTTGCTTGTCTCAGTTTTGGGGTTTGCTCACATGATAGTTTTTATTTTTGTGGACGAAACATTGTTTCTCGTCTCTAAATGAGAATTAATAGGCTTATACTTGATCTCGTGACGACTGAAAAAATTTCCTAATTTTACATTTTTAATGCTTATTGAGCAAAGGACAAATAAAAATGAAATTGAAGGTACCAGAAAATTTGTTAAAATGTTTTTGATATTTTTCTCTCTGATTATTTGTCTGAGAGGGAAGAACAAATAGCAGTAATGACTTGTATTTTCATTTGAGGAAGTACAATTTAGTAGGCAAAATAATAGAGCAATGTATCTAAGATTATGTCTGCTTTATTGTGTGTTTGGTACACATTGAAGAATTATGAGTCTCTTTTGTGCTTTGGAAGGAAGACGCAACTGATAATCTCTTATTTATGGTGCCTTTTCGCTGGGATTACTTGTTTATGTATAATAACATTTGAATTTTCTTTTGCTGTCAAACTATTCTTTCAAAAACTTTGTTTTATTCTTCTTTTACGCAACGTCTATGGTAGAAAGCTTTTACGTTTTTCTTGTATCTATCAAAAGGCAATCACTATGTCAAGTTTAATCAGTATTTAGCATTTTACTGGCTTTGTGTCTTTACTCCCAAATAACTGCTTTCTTGAATGTCCCTGCACCTGTCTGACTTCTCTGTGTGGTTTGCTTCGATTACAGTACTCCAAATCTTTCCATGAGAGAGGCAATGGTAACAGATATACTGTTAGGGAAAAATGACAATGTGGAAGGTGTCTCTACCTTTTTCGGCATGAACTTCTACGCTCCTTCAGTCATTCTCACAACTGGCACTTTTATGAGTGGTAAGATTTGGGTTGGTAGAACTTCGATGCCTGCAGGAAGAGCTGGCGAGTCAGCTTCTCAGGGACTCACAGAGAATTTGCAACATCTTGGATTTGAAACTGACCGGTTAAAAACTGGAACCCCAGCACGCGTGGATATTCGGACTGTAGATTTCACAGTTTTGGAACCCCAGCACGGAGATGAAGAGGTCCTTCCATTTAATCTCATATGTAGGTTCAGAAGATTAGTTCTAAATAATTCCAGATGTCCAATGGTGCTTCACAATCTACTTTTATGACAAGCATAACCCCAAAGCGTACTATTCCCATTGCTAGGATATTCACCTTTCTTGTAATGTTCATTACTAGGCCAGGGCAATTTGAACAAGAAAGAATGTTACTGCGCATCAATTACATTTGTGCTGTAACATTGAGAAAGGTGTTAGTTGATTGGCTACCAATGCCAAGTAGCTTTGTTAAATTTGTAAACTGATTAATGTAGAGATTGAAGAGTGTTATCTAGGCTAAAATTCATAGTTCATCAGCTAGACTAATGAAATGAGAATGAGCTACATTTGTTTATGGTTATTGAGTGTTTGCATGTGCTTCATAATGGGGTCTATGGTTGATAGGTTAGCTGGTTCAGTTTTGATGCTGATGCTCACATAGAAAGGGAACAGATGTGTTGCTATTTAACACGCACGACAAAAATCACTCATCAACTTATTAAGGATAACTTGCATGAAACACCCACTTATGGAGGATGGGTGGAAGCAAAGGGGCCAAGGTACTGCCCGTCAATTGAAGATAAGGTGCACATTTGTTCTTGTCTGTTTTCATGAAAGTTGTTTGTTCTTCTCAAGTATTCGATCTAAGTTTCTTGTCCAAGTGAGAGATGTATATGGTCAGTTTGGTGCGTTCTCTCTCAATTCAATGTGTCATAACTAGATACGACTTTAATGTCAATAAAATTATCGTACCTATTTTACCTTTTGATTTTTGTTGACAAGCGCTCAACATGTGTACTTGTTTTATTTAATATATATTTTCTTTTCAGATTGTCAGATTTCAGGATAAAGAATCCCATCAAATTTTTCTTGAACCAGAAGGTCGAAATGTGCCTGAGCTGTATGTGCAGGTTCATATCTTAATTCTTTTTTCCTATTATGCTAAAAAAGAAACTAATAAGAAAACAAGACAGGTGAATCCACCTCTTAAAGAGCTCTTCAATTCAATTTAGGGAAACTCAAGCAAAGAAATCACATCAAGTTGGTAACATCTTATATGCATAAGTTAGCTACGCCTTTTGATAGGGTTATCAACTTAATGAATTAGAGGCTTGGATATCCTGATTCTGAAAATGAGACTGAAGTGACCACCCACACCAATATAAGCTGTTGAACTCGACATTACTAACTGCAATCCCAGCTGCTTCATGAATGATTTTGGAATAATTGATATTTTTCTTAGTTCAATTTACAAATGCATAAATATCTTGGAACATAATTGGCTTGGAGAGCCAAGGTGGCACTGTGTTTTACAACAATTTTAACGTTTCTTATCTTTTAATTTCCCAAACACATACAACTATCTAACTTCATGTTATTAACGTATGTTCCCTTAATAATCAGTACTACAGTTATGTGACTAAGTTTGGGTCCACAGCCAGTGACTCAGATCTTGGCTCCAGTTGATTATCAGTAGGAATTTGACAACATGGGTCCAATTATCTCCCATGTTGTGTACTGAAATTTCCTGGAACTTCACAGGGTGACATCTGGACATGTATAAAGCTACAGGAACATGGTTTTGGTACAACTTGAAGTCTTGGAAAATTTGGATATTTGGTTGCAAGAAATCCCTTTGCTGATATAAACTAGAAGGGGCTTCTGCTCTATGTTTGCTCCTTATTTTTGTTTTAGTCTAACATGCGTAATAGGAAAATGAGTTTTCCTTTGATTTTTCATGAAAATGTGCTTCTTTTAATAGCCATTATTTTCTGATGACCAATTGTTTTTAACATAAACGATCAGCATCTTATTTTAATACTATATTATATGCTTTTCCCTATGGTCTGCATTATTTTAAAATGTGCTGTGTTTCCGGTTATTTATTTGCTTGACTTGCAGGGGTTCTCTACCGGCTTACCAGAAAGGCTACAGTTACCACTACTGAGAACTTTACCTGGACTTGAAAATTGTTCAATGCTAAGACCTGCATATGCTGTGGAGTATGATTTCCTGCCTGCCTACCAGTGCTTTAGGTCTCTCATGACTAAAAAGGTCGAAGGACTTTTCTTCTCTGGTCAGATAAATGGGACAACAGGCTATGAAGAGGCTGCTGCACAGGTTATTCATCTCCTAAAATTTTTTAGAGAGGAAAAGCAAAAATGGGACCTCTCTCATGATACAAAATTAATCTTTTTTACTTTGAGGTGATTATGGTGTTCCTCTGTGTATGCCTCATTTCATATTTTACATTTTTAGGGAATTATTTCTGGTATAAATGCTGCAAGGCATTCAGATGGTAAACCTCTGATTATCCTTGAGAGAGAAAGCAGTTATATCGGAACATTGATTGATGATTTGATCACTAAGGATCTTCGTGAGCCTTATCGCATGTTGACAAGGTATTTTCTTAGATGCATATAACTCATTGTTGTAGTGTTAATTCCTCAAGTTGTTGATTTTTTAAGGTATAAAAAAAAACGTACTTCCCCTGTGGTCTGGCTCATTCTTAAGAAAAACTCCTCATAGTTTAATATTCTGAAAGAAAGTCCACATACTTTGTTAAATGTCGCATGTTAGTTCATTCAAAATTTTGAAGGAAAAAACTAACAGAAGGGGTGTATCTGGACTATTTAACAAATTATGAGAACTTTTTTTCTAATAGTATCAAACCATAGGGAACTATTCAGGAATAAGCCAAACAGCAGGAAGGCCTGTGTCTTTTATCCATTTTCTTATTCTGCTTAAAAATTTGACCAAATTTTTTTCCTCTTCCTTTCCCTTAGCCGCTCAGAACATCGTCTTCTTCTTCGTTCTGATAATGCGGATAGCCGTCTCACACCTTTGGGCCGTGAAATTGGGTTGATAGATGATAGACGCTGGACTCTGTACCAGGATAAGCAAGCTCGAATTTCTGAGGAAAAAAGGCGTTTGAAAGCTGTCAGGATTTCAGGTTTGTATCCTTCTGTCATAGCAAAGCTAGGACATGAAATACCTGTAAATACTTATAAGGATTACATAGCCATATATGTTGATAAACAGTTTATTTGCAGATAAAGTAATTGTTACCATTTTGCTAGTTAACTCTTCTCTAGAATGGATGCAAATGATAACCAAAACTCGAACTCGAACTTTTTGACCTGGTCTATTTATTTTCTCTTCTAAATTGTCCAGTCATGATCAAACTGTTTTGTCAAAGGAAAAGAGCAACACATAATTGATGGGTGCATTTCTCTTGTGAAAGAAATAGTGAAAGCATAATTAGAAAGCATATTTGAACTTTAATCTTGATGCATATCAAATTCTGTTGCTCTTGCTTTTTTTGCATTGTGCAGTTGCATTAATGATTGAATTGTGGCAAAAGGTTAACAGTGATTTGTAGTTGGTTGAGAGAGAAAGAGGAAGAGAGAGAAGAAAGGAGATATGCCTTTTCAGGAACATAAAAAAGATTTGGTGCTACACATACATTGTGTTTGAATTTGAGATTAAATCATACGCAGAGAGAATTTCTCTTGATTTTGGAGATCGATTTATATCTACCTTTTATATTTCTTTCAGGAGGAGAATTGGCTGTCGATGTTACTGGTCTGTCTGGACAGCCTGTTAAGGACTCTTCAACACTGGAGAGTCTTCTAAAGAAACCACACGTGGGATACGAGGTTCTTGATAAGCATGGTTTTGGTAATGAAGTCTTGTCTAAAGTGGAGAAAGACTCTGTGGAGATCGATGTCAAGTATGAAGGCTTCATCACACGCCAGCAAATCCAACTACAACAGGTGTTATTCAACTTCCTTTGAAAAGGTTTATCAGCCTATATTTGGAAATTTTCTAGGGATTCAGGTTTATTGATTATGGTCAAGTTTGGTGAAGTGGTTTAACAATGCTTTGTACCAATAAGTGAAATGGACGAATAACAATTCGTCCCATTCCCAGCAATGTTCAGCCCGCATTGTTGAGATATTTTATTCTGCTTCTTTTCATATTAAATGAGTTGCCTTTTACATGAAGTGCATATGTTTCTTGTGTGTATTTTGGGCTTTCAAATTCATTTATGATTGATCTAAATAAATTTTGGAGTTACGTCGTAAGATGAGACATCCTATATTATTTGACTGATTTTTTCCTTTTTCCTAGAAAATGTTTACATAATAGATTTGATACAAAGAAAAAACAGAATACGTTGATGCCATAATTGACTCATCAAATGGATGCTTTCTCTACTTGTAGATGGCCCATCAACAAAATAGACAACTTCCAGACGACCTGGATTACTTTGCAATGGCAACTTTGTCGCTTGAAGCTCGTGAGAAGCTCTCCAAGGTTTGTAATGTTCTGTCCCACTTCAAAAATGCTCTATTTTATCTTCAAATCTCACACGTTTTCAAAAGATATACTGATGTTCTTTCACTGATTACTGCTTTTAAAATGTGCTGCTGGTCGAAAAACAAGTTAATTTCTCTCCCTGAATGTTCTATCATGTTTGAATTTAAATCATATCACTATAATGTATCTATATATCATATCTGAGGTTGCTGTGATTATGCTCGAGCTCAGATGGCAGTGATTGTCATATCTTTTATGCATGTTCTTATGCAGTTAGGTCATAACACTACGGGGAAAAAATCTGCTATATTCAGTTGAATGTATGTTATATATGAACCTTGTCCACTTCCTTTCAGTTATCTTCAATTGAATTATATGGTATATTAACTTTAAAATCTTGTTTCGAGATACTTTAGATGAGAAGTTCTCGGTATATAATTGGAAAGAGTGCAGATTATGCTGAAATCTTTTTGATTGCTTGCAAATGAAGATCGAGCAGATTGATTATTCAAAACTGTCTTTTGTATGTTTTCTATTGAACATATGAAACAGATTCTATCAACTCTGTGGCTTCCAGGTTAGGCCACAAACTATTGGTCAGGCAAGTAGAGTTGGTGGTGTGAGCCCTGCTGACATTACAGCCCTCCTAATTATACTTGAATCCAACAGAAGAAAGGCTCAGGAGCAACGAAAATACCTGAGGCAAACTTCTGTTACAACAGACAGTGATCCTGTGCCCAACGTTGCTTCCGCGATCTCTTCATAACATGTTGTGATCCCGCTCTAGAATCTTGGACATGTGGCGAAACATGTTACTTGAAGCTGAAATTTTTGGGCAGCCTGGAGCTTTGGTCTTCCTTTACCAAACTTGCGACTTTCTGATACTTGGACCAGAAAACAGAGAACAACTGAGAGTCAAAAAGTTATTAGACACTGCATCTTCTGGCAATTCTTTGCTGCTGCTGCTGCTGCTGTTTGCTACCATCCAATGCGTGAACTTTATAGATTCTTTCCCTGCTTCCATGGCGGTAATAAACTGGAAGAGTACATATACATGTCAACCCAAGAAGCTCAATCCCTAGATGGGTCTCATGTTCTGTAATCTTGTCGTCCCAGACGGCATTGTATGTACAGTTAAACTTGTAGGTGCCGATTTATTTTCATAATCTATCAAATACCTTCTCTGGATTCTTAATTCCATATCTCTCTCCAACTCTTTTGCCGAGTTTCTTAGTGCATCGCCCGGGTAAGTATTCAAATTAAATTCATTCAAACCATTAACTTTGTGATGTTCTCTTGAATTATGAATACCAAAACCAATTTATTGGCTTAAATGGGCAGGTTCACATAGACTTACCTTCATCAGAAGTACATTGTGATTATTTCCATAACTGCAACTTTTAAGCGAAGTTGGTGTTCATTTGCCTTCATGACTAAGGTTAGGCCTGACTTCGACCAGATTAGACTTAGATAACTCGAAATTTGATTGGTTAAAGACCAAATGATGTTTTGATTAATTAGTTCTTCACTTATTAAACAAAGTTAATTTGATATAAAAATCTTTCAATTCCAACTTGATTTGATGACTTTGAGTACACGAAAATGGTTATTATTACTATAATTAGATTAATAATTGAATTAAGAATGAATTAGAAGCTAATTTATTATTTTCATTATTGCTAAAATTGCCTCCCAAAATTATGAAAAAAGAGGATTTAAAGTTTAAATTGAAGTATCATCTAATTAAAGAACTTTTTTTTTACTTATTTTCTCTTTTAAATCCTGAAGTCAACAAAATGACTTAATAATTTAATAATTTTCTTCATTTTTGTAATATTTGGAAAAATTAGTACTTCTTTCACACAAGTTTTAGCCCTTTAGACACAAACCAAGTTTCACGTAAGTCAGACTTTGAGTATGTCTTTCCTGTAAAAAGAAAAGAAAAAGAAAAACTCCTTGCAAGTGCAGAAAAATCTGATCTTTCATGAATTTTCTTCCAGAACTTCAAAAACCAACCAAAACCCACCTCGAGCAGATCCCGATGAACCAGCATGGACGATGAGAACGATAAAATCATGATTAAAGATCGAATCTTTTCTGTACGTTATCTTCTCTACAAATGCCTGTTTCAGACCCCACCTCCGGTCACTTGTTTATATGGCTAATCTCTTCCTTTTTGTTCTTATGCATCGCGGTCGGAGGCAGTTGTCTCATAAACTACGTCTTGCTTACTCATCATGAATAACATCAATGGCTTGCTGTTGCAGGTGTGACCCTTGTTTGCCTTCCATGGCTGTTCCGGTTATTCACGTGCCTTTATCGTCTCATTTCAAGGATGTGCAGGTTCAGGATTAACTTTGGTCTTAACGGTTGTCGTAGTCATAAGGCGACGGTGGATACCGCGCCGGATGAGCTCGGTCATGCGGGGACGACGGTGGGAGGAGAAGGGAAGCGCGTTCAGTTAGGCGGAGCCACGATGGTCGGAGAAAAAGATATGGAGGGAGGTCTGGAGCCACGGTTTCTGGTGAGAGTGAAATGCCGTTGAACTTATGATCGAACAGGGCTTTCTGATCGCCGTAGAAAAGTTGTTTGAAACTAGAAAGAATCATCAATGGAGTTTGACAGTTGACAGCAAAAATTGAAATGAAGAAAAGGTCTCTACGATCAGATCAGTATATTCTGATAAATTCATCCCAAGAAAAAGGAAAAGCCAATGAACATAAACACTCCATATTGAAGAGGAAAACCTCAAAACTATTAAGTCTCTTAAGAATTTCAGGTGAGCTATAATTTGGTAAATCTTCACTGAGTTTGAGGTTGAATGTTTGTACAGGAAATGGCAGAGAGACATAGGAGTAGACGTTAGAGGCATTTTTAGTTTTGTTGATGATCACAAGAGATTAAGTCTTTTAGATCCCGCGCTTTAATGAAATTACAAATTTTTGGATGCTTCAGTCGAATTTTAACATTGTTTTTAATTTTTTTAAAATAAAAAATATATTTAACCTTACTACTAAACTTTGGATTGCTTAACTCGGATCGAATTTCGGACTAGACTGGAATTCAGAGACAAATTTTTGGGCCAGGCTCGTACCCGAATGGACCTGAACTCGACATGGCCTTTTGCCAAGATAGGGACGTGTTTGCCGTTTGGCTAATTTCAAAATCTGCTAACGAGAAGAGGAGCTATAAAAGAAACTCTAGGGCAAAATTTCAAATCGAACCATAGAAAGTTCAAAATAGTCTCACCAAGCGGGAAAGAAGATTGGCTTCGTTTTCACTTCAACCAAACAGACCCAAAAAGATCAGCTCAAAATGGCCGACGAGAGAAGAAGTAATCGGAAACCAGTGAGCCTTAACGATCGTCGCTATCGTCTTCCCCAAGACCTCTCCGCTTCTCCTAAACCACCTCCGTCCTCCTCCGCTGCCCACGGTCGTGTTGTTTGACTCCTTATTTCCCTACTTCTATTGCGTTTTCGTTTTTGTGTTTGATGGAGATAATTCGTTTGCTGGTATGTTTTCTGGGTTTTGATGT
>JAOSBM010000204.1:29560145-29573591 GCA_027568955.1 Erythroxylum tenue
TAGCTTCTGCATCAATGTCTTTCAGTTTTTTCTTTGTTTTGAAATGGGAAAACTAGCCTCAAAACTCTTTTTAGTATATCTAGAACTTTACTACTTGTACCAATGTCAAATAGTTTGACACCTCAGAATACTTGGGAAAGGAAAATGCAAAACATGGATGAATTTATGTTCTTAGAGGGTTATTAAACTTTGAATATTATAGAACTTTCTATTGAATGAGGCTTGCATCTTATGTATTGATTTGAAGTTCTATAGCTACAAAAATTGAACTGTTCATTTTGCTATTTGCCTAGTCCTTCAGTTGACGAAATCCACCTGCATGTTCATAAACTAGAAGTCATTCATCAAATTTTGTTGTGTACTCACAGGAACTAAGAGAACGCATTCAACCTTACTTTTTGCGCCGCTTGAAAACGGAAGTATTTAAGGATGATGATGATGCTACAAATACCAAGCTTTCCAAGAAGAACGAGATCATTGTATGGCTAAAGCTGACTAGTTGCCAGGTGATATTTGCTTGACTTGGTATATCCTGTTGTATTATGCAGTACTTTTGGTTCTTACATTTGGCTTATTTTTGATTCAGCGACAGCTCTATGAAGCCTTTTTGCAGAGTGAGCTGGTTCTCTCTGCTTTTGATGGCTCACCACTTGCTGCATTGACGGTGCTTTATACTTTTTCCCTATTACTATTTTTTTCATTTTGCTAGACATTAAAGGGAGATTTTGGAATTTTATCCTATCAGATGCTAAATCAACAAATCCTTTTAATTTTGGGTCATTGATTGAGTGCTCTTAATCCTTTTTGTTAATGATGTTGATTGATGGAAAATGCAGATGAATGAACGATATTTTTTTTTCAGTTTAAGAATAAAGAATGATATTATTTTTCAATATGCTAAGCATGGATGTCAAACTATATCCTGCTCTACTGGTTTGAAATTCTGGAAGTAGGAAGATATCAGTTAACAGGTAGAATCAAGTTTCTCTTTAACATATTCTAATAGTTTTTGCCTAACGGTTGTAGGTTATATTTTTCTAGATTCTGGATTTTTTAGTGTTATACTTCTTTTTCAGTTTTCCTTTCTGTAAGAAGCTCGAGCTCACTTTGTCTCTGGCCATCAATTTCTTATATAGCTACATATTTTACCATATGGGTTGACTAACTTCCAAGAATTAATAATGATTGGCCTAGTAGTGGGGCAGGGGGAGGGACTGCTCGTATATGGATTTAAGTGTCAAGTGACATATAACCTACTTGTGAGATTGTGCAAAACTACTGTGTAGGAGTTACAGCTATTCACACTCTGGTTGATGTGGCTATCTGTCTGATTCAATAAATTTCATATTCCAGATGCTGCACTTTACATGTCATTTGCTGAGCACATGGTTAATTATTCTAAGTGTCATTGTTTAATTTCCTGCACTTAGTAGTATCCTTCTATGTATAGTTCAAATCTTGGCATGCATCTTCGTTGCTCTTAATGTTTATGATAGAATTCACTAACATAACCAATTACCACCTGCCTTGGATCAGATTCTGAAGAAAATATGTGATCACCCCCTTCTTTTGACAAAGAGAGCAGCTGAGGATGTGCTTGAAGGGATGGAAACCTTGTTAAATCCAGAAGATGCTGGAATAGCAGAAAAATTGGCAATGCATGTGGCTGATGTTGCTGAAAGAACTGACTTTCAAGAGAAACACGATTATATCTCATGCAAGATTTCTTTTATATTATCATTATTGGTGAGATATGTTGCACACTCATAGTTGATGCTTTTTTATAATAAGGCTTGCTTTCTTAGATTAATGCATATGTTGCTCTTCTGCAGGATAATTTAATTCCAGAGGGGCACAATGTACTCATATTTTCCCAAACTCGCAAGATGTTAAATCTCATTCAGGTTTCTCAAATCTGCAATTTTTTTGTTGTGCTGTTTTTTCAGTATGGTTTGGTTGCATTTCCACGTTTTTACATGAATTCCTCTATAGATATTGGCAATTAAACTGGTATAGTGCTGGACATAATTTTGTTTGACTGCCCCATTTTACTGATATTACCTCTTTAGTCATTTGCACTAACTAGTTTGAATTTTCTCTATAGTTTAGTTTGTTACCTGTGTTATTGGACTGGAAATGGTAAAGTAATTACTCCAGCATTTGTATCTGAATCATCCATTTGTAGTTCATGCCCTTCAAACCATTTAAGAATCTTTACTGTTGATTATCATAAGTATTTCTACATATCAATTTGTAGTTCTAGTCCTACTTGCACCCAGCAACTTCTTGTAGTCCTTTGGCTACTGAAATGCTGATGGTAGAAAGAACTTCAATCGGAGGCAATACGCTTTGTCTGTCTTTTTCAGAAATTTAGTTGTTTTTTATTTAGTAGCTCATTAGTAAAACTGAAGAATTTAAGAACCATGCTTCTATTTATAAGTATGGAGTTTGTAGTAGTTACGCTTTTGAAGGAGTGTGTGTGATTATAACTCCCCCTTTTTTTTTGTGACAGGAATCCATTTTATCCAATGGTTATGAGTTCTTGCGTATTGATGGTACTACTAAAGTTATTGATAGAGTGAAGATTGTGAATGTAAGTGTGATTGAACTTCTCATTTCTAAAGCTCTAATAAAACTTTTGAGAATTCTTCTACATTTCTCAATTCTACATTCAGGACTTTCAAGAAGGTGCTGGGGCTAGTATATTTCTTCTGACATCTCAAGTTGGCGGTCTTGGACTTACACTTACAAAAGCAGACCGTGTTATCGTGGTTGATCCTGCATGGAATCCAAGGTGCTTATTTCAGCTTTTCCAATGCTTGGGATAGAAAACATATACCAGAGAACTATATTTTAAGATCAAGTGTTTTGAGGAAGTCCATAATGAAAACTATGGAAATTGATCTTGTTAGGAGCAGGATTACTAGTTCTCTTAATGGACTATCAAAACCCAAGAAGTTTGTAAGATCAAGCATGTTTATTTGCACTAGTATGGGCTGGTGATTTTAGTTTCTGCCACTTCTTTTTCCCTGAAGAAGGGCTTTCTGTTTACTTGGACTTACCTGCACGTGTGCAACTTAAAAATCCTTTGGGTATAATTTGGTCTTGTAGAGGTCAAATTTTCTGAGATGTGGCTCCATTTGCAGCACTGATAACCAAAGTGTTGATCGTGCCTATCGCATTGGGCAAAAGAAGGATGTGCTGGTTTACAGGTTAATGACATGTGGAACTGTTGAAGAGAAGATATACAGAAAGCAGGTATAGTGTTGTCCTCTGCTTAAAGTTTTTTGGACATGACAATCACATTGCTTATCTATATAGTGGCAAGGCCGAGGCAATTATTTGTTCCATGTTGAAACAAGATATTAAGTGAAAATGGCTTGTGTTACTGATATTTGACATCTTATGCTTTTAAACAATCTTCTCTTATTCAAATCACATAATCAGTTAATGCTGTTTCACTTGCTTTCTCAATGTTGGCTTTATATTGGGTTGAATGAAGATTTTACCTGCATGCCAATTCATTGATTACATGCTGAGATTTTACATCTCCAAACTGGTTCAATGGCATGGTTCTGAATCCTTGAAATGGCTCAGATATTCAAGGGAGGTCTGTTTAAAACTGCAACCGAACACAAAGAACAGATTCGATATTTCAGCCAGCAGGTTCATGAAATTGTTTCTGTATCATGTTAACCTTTAGATGTAAATTTTTGGGCAACTAATAAACTTGAAATTCATTCTTATCAGGATCTTCGTGAATTATTCAGTCTCCCAAAGCAAGGGTTTGATGTTTCCCTTACACAGCAGCAATTACATGAAGAGCATGACAGTCAGCACGAGATGTACTTACCTTGATTATTCCTTCACTACAGCATATATTGATTTACTTGGATGATTAATGTTGAGCAGTATTGCGAAACTGCTGATCGGGATCGTAGTTTCCTTGCAGATGTTATTTTTGCTTGATTGTCTCTTTACAGGCTTGCCATGTCCATCTTATTAAATTTAATTCATAATTTCCTAATTGTTATTATTGTTCTTATAGGGATAAATCTTTGGAAGCCCACATAAAGTTTCTGGAGTCTCTGGGCGTAGCAGGAGTAAGTCATCACAGTTTACTCTTCTCCAAGACAGCACCTGCTCAAGTTGTACCACAAGATGAAGAAGAGAAAAGGTGAAAATTTTCATTTTTCTTGGCTCACATTTTAAGGTGTAACTTGCTAGCAACCAACTGAAAAATTGAACTAATAAGATTGCAATTCTGCTGTTTACTACCATGTTTATTTGCATTCTCGCTGATTTTGATCAGGGGTAAAGGAACCACAATTGTCAGACATTCATCGCGTTATTCGTCTGAAGACCATGTTGATGGGTATGTTTGCGAAACATGTTCTTCTGATAGTAATCCTCTTATGCTTTAACTTGAAAATGCTGAGTTGTTGCTTTCTGTTTACAGAGCCATGCATGCCTTTAAACCAAAGGACATAAACCTGAATATGAAAAGCACTTCTCCTGAGAGCACAGGTAAACTGACAGAATCTCAAATAAAGGACAGAATCAACCGGTTATCCCAGATACTTGCGAATAAGGTACAACTTCAATCCCATATCTGAATATACATAATAACTTCACCCTTTTGAAACTTGTTGAACTATATTCCGATTTATTTACTTAATGGACATGCTTTAAGTTCAACCCCTAAAGAGAAGAGCATGACTTTAATCTGCTTATCTTTCATGTGCCAAAACAACCAACAGGCTACAGTTTCTAAGTTGCCAGATGGAGGAGCTAAACTGCAGAAGCAGATTTCTGAATTGAACTTAGAGCTCCACAAGATGAGAATAGAACAAAGACTTGAGGAAGATACCAGCAAAAGACCTGATAAAGAAGTTATTGAGCTGGATGATTTAACTGGGGAGCTTCAAAGGGTGTTGAATGTATAGCATCACTTCCCATGCAAGCAAATGAAATTCTTGTATAGAGCTTACTTTGAAAGCAAACCATTTTTTTAGACATGAACTGATTACCACCCAGACGATGAACATTTCTTTCCTGATTCTTTTGCTGTCTATTATGCAATGGAAAGGTCCCCATGTACTAGAACTTCAATGTCAATGAAGTTAACCGATTTCATTTGTTTCAAGGGCAGAAGTATATGCTCAAAAGCTTTTATTTTTTTATTTTTCAGAATTAAAGATGTTGAATGTACGATCTTCCAAGTTGACCATGCTCTCAAACTTCACCTATGGCTGCAACTTTGGTCTCTTACATGTTTTATTCACAGAACATTGTACGTAAGAACATTAGGCTCTATTGAATACCCTTTTGGTCCATGTTGACGATGAGCTGCCAAACTACGTCGAATTGTGACGGACCTTAGAGAGAGTGTCGATAACAAAATTGTAACTTGTCGAACTGATGATGGTGTTCTTGTTTGAATAGGGTTTGGTTGATGGGATACGAAGGGAGAGAAATGCCGTGGAGCTAAAGAAAACATGCTATGGCGTGAAGTGGGTTAGGATTCGAATGCTGAACTATGATTTTTGTCAACAAGTCTGCATCTTTTAAGGGTTGGGGTGATCGAAGTTTGGGCTCCATATCCATACTAGTATCTGACGATAACGATGGGCAATGACGGAGTGGCTGGAGAAGAAGGATTGAAGAAGAAGAAGAAGAAGAAGCATTGGTGGTGATGGTGTGTCGGGTTGGAGTAATGATGTAATAGTTCTTTTGGCTCAATGGCTTTTGGGTTAGTCTCAAAAGGTGAAGAATGAGAAACGAATAGTATAAAAGAAAAGTTAAGTGAAAGGTGAAAGCTTATAAAGGTCGTATTGGTTAGGTTCTAATACATTTGTGCCTCTTTAGCTGTCTCTTTGCATATTCCGATGACAATTCGCGGTGGCGAAGTGGCAGTGTTCGTAGAGACGAACGTAAGAACCTATATGGTGTTGGCCGTCTCTCCAGACATCTCCGCCGCTGATTTCAAGAGTAAAGTCTCTGGTTAATCGGAGAAAACATGAAAAAGTTTATATCTTGTTCACTCTCTGCTCTAATATCATTCCCTTCTTAGAACTCGTTCCTTTTTCATGGTTGTTTTTTTATGCAAAATCTCCTGATGTGCCAATTTCACTGCCTGTTTCGATGTTTCCCATGATGGGTTCTTTCGAATTTGTATTTTATTTTCCAGTTTGATTACGAGAATGTCAGGTGGGTTTCTCGACTTTTTTTTTCACCTTGTGAAAAATCTGACTGCACGATCAAGTATTTATAGCCAGTACTAATTCTGCTCACCCGATTGCTCTAAGTCATAGTTTTAAATTATGGTCTGCAATACTGTGGTTAGGATCCGGATCGAATATTGCAGTAAGGGTCCAGATTGTTATTGAAATTTGCAGCACTTGTGTAAGATCATTCTGCTCAACGTTACTACACATATTGCATATTAGTTTTCTTGTTGTATCACAAGCCAGAGTGATTGCTGGATTAGTTTTGGTTTTCTTGCAACTGGTCATTCTCTGACCTTGATGATTCCCACCTTTGAACTTTTCTGGTGTTAGATACAAAGTTGAAAGGTATGTAATTGTTGGTTATTTCCAGATAGTATTCAACTAATCAGAGGCATCGACTAGACTTCCCTAAGTTTCAACTCTTCTTATATCCTCCCTGGAGATACTAATGTCTGTTAGAAATTGTTCTGTAGGGAAGCTTGAGGCAGCACACTTCAATTGTTTCCCAAAATCAGGAGAGATTAGAGTGCAGAATTTAATGGTAAATCGAAAGAGTTGCTTCTACCACCTGCCAGATTCATTCCCAATAAAGTACTCTTTCCAAGGTCTCAAAAGGACATGGTTTCTTCATGCAGAAGTGAGAACTGGTACTTCCAATGTCTTGGATAAATCAGGTATTATACAAGCATCTTACTGCTTAAACTGACAATTGAATTGCAGATTTCAGCTATGTCGCTGACCATGTCATGATTAATGCAGTAAGGAATCACGTCACATGGAAGAAGATGGAAGGATTTCAGAGCATCAAAGGTCTAGGAACGGTTCCTGCAACTGTTTCTGATGCGGACGATACGAAGAAGATGACCAAAAAAGTGAAGAACTTCTCATGGATCAGTCTCAGTAACAGTGTGAAAGGATGCCCAAACAATAAAGAAACTTCAGACGATGTATTGGAAGGTTTTCTTTTCACATTCTAGTAAACAAACAATCTTCCACTCCTACCATGGAGACTTCCAGTAATAGGTGATTGAAACTGATATCTGTTCCAGGTACTCATACCGTTAATAAAAATTGCTCGCCCGTTAAGTCTGGAACTGAAAGTACATGTTGCAGCTCACAGTGGTTTGACTGCAATTCCATGGGCAAAGGGAATGAGCTTGAGAAACAGCTAAAAGCTAAGCATAGCACTGATTATTCAGTCACGCAAACCTACCCATTGCCTCAGTTTGCCGTGAGGATGCCGGCAAGGATATGTCGTCGAACAGCAACTACTGACTGTAGACTTAACGGCTCAGTGGACACGCTGGAAAAAACTGCTGCAGTTGGGAAACGTATCCTAACAGCTGCAGCAAAGCTTAGAATCTCCAGAAGTAACCCAAGAGCTGGTATCTCCTTGTATAGAGTTAGAGGTTCCCATGGCTCATCTATGATTAGACCTTCAATTTTTGAGATCAGTGATGATGAAGACTGAATGATTCTTGGATTGTACTTCGTAAACTGGGATGAGAATGAGAAAATTGGTCACACTCATGGGAGGTGCTTACTTTGCACTCGTAGGGGAGATTTCCCCATACTTCTCTCTGGCTGGTTCCTAAGTACATAGTCAATTAGTTGGCTGTTCTACTGAGTATAATTGAGTGCAGAAGTAATGGAGCAGACACTCTAGTGAACACAATACCAAATGTCTTCATTGGAAAGTCACAAAGGCGCATTTGGATGTTGGCCTGAACAGTAACATGGAGCAGTTCTATCTGAACTTTTATGATACACTGGCTTGCAGAGCAATCACCAAGCCTTACATTTAAACCGCGACCAATGGATTCTGTTCTTATGGAAGAAACAGAAAAGGATTTCTCATAGATGAGCAGAGTCTCCAGAGTAGAAATTCCCAGTTTTGTAGGATTGTTGGGAATCCTTTTCGGTTGCTGGACTGGCACAGATTTCATTATTTTGATTCTGGATTGAATGAATAATATAGGATGTTTCTGATACAGCTAACTTGCTGATACTGGTTGTGAATTAATAGGTACCTTAAAATGCTCTTAAGTGTTATTTTAGACTTCACAAGGAAGTTTTGTCAGATTTAAGTTTGAGATTGGTGTCGTCCAAACCTTGAAAAGAAATATTTTGAGTGCAAGTTGAATTTTGAGTTCAAGACACTCAATCTAAGTTAGCTTGAACTTGATTCACTTAGCTTGAATTTAGCTTAAATTTGAGTTTTTCTTGTTTGATTCCAAAGAAAAAACAGAGCTAAGAAAATATTTGGAATAGTGGAAATGATATCTATGTATAGAGCTTATATATCTGCTTGAGATGGGAGACGAAGAAAGATGGCTGCTTACTTGAAAACTCTACAATTGCATAATCAGGCAAGGGTCATTCTCTTTTCTGAATAACAATCCTGAGATCAGAACCAAAGACTGACCTTACAGAAAGATGGAGCGAATACAAATATGAGTCGAGGAGGGGACGAAACCTCGAGCAAACTATCCTCTCTGCCAAGACTCTGAATTACCATCTTCCACAATAAACAAAAGCTAAGGCAAAGAGAACATGCTACAGAAGGGAATTATGTACAGAGGCAAGGGACTATAGAGAAAATAAAACCGGGTTAAAATCCACGAGATGCTCTGCGCAAAATATGGCTACTCAAAGCTTGGCGTACGACTAACTCTCCCTTTCAAGTAATCCTCTATAGAGATATCTTGTTCAGTGCTGCTGACTGAGTTGCAGTCATCCTCTAAATCGAGCAATGCAGTTCTAAGATGGGATTGGATGTTATTAAGATGCGGTTCCCCATCCGCTGCATCAGTTTCTTCTGATGCACTCACTTGTTGCCTTGCTGATTCCACTGCTTCCCCATCGCCTTGGAGGAGCTTCAAGATCTGTTTTTACAGGATTTGTAAGGGATCAGCCTACAAAATAAAAGCAAATGAAGAGTTTACTGCATTTGAACTCACAAGACCGATATCTGGCCGTGATCTGGGTGAGCGCCTGATGGAAAGAGTTGCTGCTAAAACCATTCTCTCAATCTGGTCATCATCACGATCACCTCTAACGTGTGGATCAAGCAATTCAGAAATTTTACCACCTTCTAGAATTGGCTTTGCCTGTGAATTTCACAGTCAATGAATGTTTGATAGAAGCATTTTTGAAAGCATCAAATTAAATTTCTTTAGGATACTGCAACCAAAATTCTGAAATCTCCAATTAAGAAGAAAAATCAAGTCATGCAACTGATTTTTCTTGTATTTGTGCCAGTATAAAACCATGCAACATAATTCAAATGGATTCTTTTCATATACAACTTGTCTTATAATTCTGCCTTAGCTTTATGCACATTTTAGTTCCAGGACCAGAAGGACAATTGAAGAAAATAAAAGAAACATTGCAAAAAAGGGAAACAATTTCCTCAAGCCACCAATTTCAACCAGGATCTTTCTAAACATTTTTTAAGGGCAAGAAAAGAGGTGTGAACGTTGCTTTTGGAAGAGGAATAAAAATGCTTACCCACATAACAAGGCTCTCATGGCATTTTGGATTCTCACTGTTGATTGGTAATTTCCCAGAGAGAAGCTCAAGGAGGACAACCCCAAATGCAAACACATCAACTTTTTCACTCACCTTCCCATGCAAAAAGTACTCAGGGGCCAAGTATCTGGGATAGGAGTGAGAATCAATAATAACATTTATACCTCAAAACAATTAACAAGTGGCTCATATAAGAAGAAATAACTCACCCAAACGTTCCTGAAACATCAGGGGAAGTTAAATGGGACAAAGCACTAGAAATGCAACTTGCGAGTCCAAAATCTGACAGCTGAAGTAACAAAACAAGTTAAAACTAAGCACCAAAATCATGTACAGTAGAAAAGCAGCCCTCACAAAAGTACGGTTCATGCCTGGGGCTCAAAATCATCGGATAGAAGTATGTTTGAAGATTTGACATCCTTGTGAACAATAGGCTTATCACAGTAATTGTGCACATATTCAAGTGCTTCAGCTACACCTAGTGCCACTTTATACCTTTCTTTCCAACCAAATGCATCGGAGATCTTATTCCCTTCATAAGAGAAGCAACTAGGAGTTAAAATCACTCATTTGAGGAACATGTTATCTCATCACATAAGTAGAGAATTCATAATACCATGAAGATTCTCCTCCAGGCTTCCTCTTGATAAAAAATCATAAACCAGGATCAATTTATTGTCCTCAAAACAAAACCCAAAAAGAGACATTAAATTCTTGTGATGTAATTTTGTAATGATCTCAATTTCTGAAACAAATTCTTTCAACATATACGCAGATGGCTTCAAGATTTTCACCGCCAATTCCTTTCCATCTGGAAGGCATCCTTTATACACATGACTACTACCCCCTTTGCCAACCATATTTTCTAGAACAAAAGGCCACAAAAAATTAGTCAAAACTCCCAGAATAGAAGAGAAAAGAGCAGACAAGGAAAACCCATATCAATACATGAAAGGTATATGATGAAAACCAACCAGGGGTGAAATTTGAAGTGGCTGACAAAAGTTCCTCATAGCAGAACAATCTACAGGTTGACGAGTATTTTTCATGCATGCCTTTCAATTCTTCAGGAAGGTCACTTAAGCCATGGTGTGGTGAAATGGGAGACCATACAACCTCAGGGCCTATTGGCACAATAGCACCATTCTCTGCTTCCACATCAAAACAATGGCCTTCAAGAGTATCTGAAGCACATTGTTTTTGATCTGGATAAACCACAGAAGAAGAATTCTGGCTCGATAGTGCCAATGCCCATTTGGCCAGAGATGTTCTCTTTGTTGAATTCTTCCCTAGAATTAGTCGCCGAAGAAGTGACCACCGCTGTTTAGAACTAGATAATGCAACAGAATTTGGTTTTGGTATAGCATCACTCCTTTGGATACTGTATAACTCCAGCAATTGGTTTTTGGAGTCATTTGGAGACAATGAGCCTGAAGTAGAATGTACAGAATTTTTGTTCTGGGATTTTCCTGAGCAACTTTGACTTTCTTGATTCAATTTGTCTGCCACCACAGCATAAGTTGTATCACTTAGTAACTTGATATCCTTTCCCAAACATCCAACAACTAGGAAAACAAGATTCCAGTGTGAACTAAAATTATGGTCCAGACAAACATAAAACTAACCATGTTTGAGATCCGGACCACAACAACAAATCAAAATAGCAAGTATAGGAACAGAACCTCTAACGAAAAACCGAAGAGTAATGGACCAAAACCTTTTATAGTATCAGATACCTGTAACTGTTGCTTCTCTTGTATACACAAATTTGCCATTACTAACAGCATAAATGGACAAACTTTTGGACAACTTTCTGGCGCAATACTTTGCTACCGAAGTTGAGGAGCGGATTCTGTGGGGGGATTTGGAAGTTCCCACAACAACCTTGTTTGCATTGCTTGATTTTGCTTCTCTTACCAGAATTTTCCGCACCGAAAAACCTCTGCACACTTTGAGCTTCAAATCCACCTAAACATAACCCTTTAACTCAATAACACAAACCATTGTAAATATGAAGAAATTAAAAGACTGTTTCCTTGTCCAATTTAGAGGAAACTTTGAAGAAAAACTTTACAACTATCGCTCAATAAAAAGCCCTTCTTTCCCGTAAACAAAACAATCTCAACCATTTTTTAACAAGTAGGAAACATGAACGCCACATTCCCTAGAAGAACAAAAAGATAACAACTTTAACAAGAAAAGATGAAACAAACCTGCTTTAAGTTGCAGAAACCTTCATAGACAGCCAACAAAGAATCAAACGCTTTTACTAGAGACATAAGCGAAGAAGCCGCTCCTTCAATTTCCACCAGAAACACACACACCAGACACGAAAGCCAACAAAAAGACGTCACATTTGAGAACAAAAACCAAAACCCAGAAAACACAAAAACACACACAAATGCTGAAGTACCGGAGACAGAATCAAGCACGTGCAGAGCAATGACCCGATCACCGGGGTTGGCTACTTTCATGAGAGCCCACGTCAACAATTCCTTACTCTGAACATCCAACTTTACTCCCACCACAACCACCTCCCCGTCTCCGCCGTCTCCATCCTCCCCGGCGGTGCCCACGGTGCGTTCGCTGACCAACTTCATCGATCTCCACCACAAAACACGACGGAAAACACCCCACTGGCTTCCCTTCTCACTCATACAATTAAACAAAAAGCACTAGACGCTAAAAACAGCTTTAATCAGTAATAATATATTACGTAAACGTCACTCTCTCTCTTTAGATCGTCGTTTCCTCTCTCTAAAAAATGCTCATGAAAGCCGCTTTTTTCACTGCATTGAGAAGCGAGCAGCGAATCTTGTTAGGAGATGAGATGTTAATTAATTAGTTAACTTCTTTTAGAGATTTTCTACTGTATGTGCCACTTTATTACCGTCATGCTGCTCCACCACTTTCTGCCGTTCGTTCCCCTTTACTTGTTGATTTGATGTACTAGGTTTGCTTGTTTTTTTTAACCATTTAATTTTCTTGGCAAATATTGACCCAAAATCAATTTGCTTATTTTAATCAATTCAGACTTTTAAAAATTTTACGTTTTGGTTCCAATTTTAACTTAAAGTCTGAAAATTTTAATTAAAACAATATTATTTTAAATAAAATAGTGTCATTTTCAGTTTAAAAATATATTTAATCTAACTTGGCTTCGACTTCTTCGCGTTCAATCGAATTGCAAATTACATAAGACCTATTAAGATCAATCTCAAACTTGAAACTTTAGGTTCAATCACCCAATCTAATATAAGGAATTGGCCAATCAAATACTAAATAATAAGGGGGTCAGCCTAAAAATAAATAAATTGCTAGTCGTAAAATATTATTCTAGTCATACTTAAATCTAAATAAACAAGGGAAAGGGTCGGACAATTTTGCCGCCTGTCACGTAAGTAAAGAGACTTAAAGTAAGAGATTAATTGGGGGATGTTTTTTCCATTCCTATATTATAAAATGATCGGGATACTTTCATTCTTTATCGATTTTCTCGTATTTTTTGTACCGCAAAAATGAGAAAATTTAGATGAAATTTAAATTTAAAAATACTCAAACTCGAATTCAACCTGATCCAATCCAATCCGTGTTTATGCTTGTCATTACAATAAGTGTGTGGAAATTTCCAATTAAACTAAATTAAGTAGTTTTTGTTTCTTGTTTTTCTTTTACGAGGAAATAT
>JAOSBM010000204.1:29579870-29594620 GCA_027568955.1 Erythroxylum tenue
ATGTTATTTATTTAATATTATAAAATTAATTAATCAAAATGCAGTCATTTTATATGAAATTCGATCATTTCTAACTTTTACCGGAGTAGTTACTCTATTGCAAGTGGACAATAGTAGATATCGATGATATCTGATCATATGAAAATTATTGTAGAACCTCTGTATTTCGTAACAGTCAAATATGTCCTCTCTGGCTTAATCTTTGTTGATTTGATCAAGAAAAGGAACTTGTCATCTAAAAAGCATGCAAATTCAGAGTAATTTAGAGGAGAGACCATATTAGCAATACCATCCTGTTGATTCCTTCCTTGAGACCGAGAAAGTCGGGAAGCTGAAAGCTGTGATGGACAACTCGCTGATGCATGTCCTGTTTGATGGCAGTAAGTGCAA
The DNA here is from genome assembly GCA_027568955.1 of Erythroxylum tenue. Taxonomy (NCBI): domain Eukaryota; kingdom Viridiplantae; phylum Streptophyta; class Magnoliopsida; order Malpighiales; family Erythroxylaceae; genus Erythroxylum; species Erythroxylum tenue. The sequence goes on from JAOSBM010000204.1 coordinate 29,580,261, forward strand.
GCACTCGGCCTAGAATTACTGCTAGGGGTTGTAGAAGGTACCCGACCTCTTGCTGCAGAAGACATTCCTCATTTCATGAGATCTTCTATTGCCAACAAGGTTATTAATTTGTCTTTCTTTTATTAATAATTTATAATCTTATTTAAATACTTTATTTTGTCATTATTAGTAGTTATTATTAAATAATAGTATTAAATAATAATATTAAAAATTTATTAATCACTAAATAATAATTATGTTTGACGAAAAAACTCGTAAATGAGAACAAGGACTATATACTAGGTCTAACAATTATTAACAGGACCATTAAAATACCGAAGATGAGGATATAGACAAACCTTGTGTGCGTGAACCAGTTCCACATATATCTATCAATTGTCTAATAGTCTCATCACAGCCACCAATGCAACCTGGTCAATGTGAGTAAAAATTTTCGTTAGCCAAAAACGAGACGTTAAACATACATTTAAGGTTGAACTCCTCGCAACTACTGTAATAGTTACTGTTATATGTCTCTACATGGTGCAGAAAATTGAAAAGAGATCTCGGAGTTATTTGCATGAAGGCGTAGAAAAAAAATAAGATCATAGAATGCATATTGAGAAGCGAGGAATAGATTAACCAAGTACATGTAAATGGTTCAGAGTTTCCAATTGAGACTAATGCTCTCTTCGTTATAGATCTATACAATGTGATCCAATGTTCAGAAGAACATTGTCCAAGGTGGACACAAAAGATACAAACGCATGCGTGCAGATAATAACTGGGTCCTTAGGAAGTGTGAGTAGAACAATATGTTACACACACACATATATGCATATTGTTTTACTCCATAAATTTACTTCGTTCTCAGCTTCAAGTTTGTCCATGTAAAAGGTTAATGGTGAGTTGCCAATAATTCGAATTTTCATAGCTAAGCGCTTAAAATGAAATGGAACATGATTATGCAATATAACACCAACAGGACGCTTGATCGCCTTAGCAAACCCCTTGCCTCTGACAATTTGGACACTTAAAGAATTTCATGACAAAAGTTTGGAGGTCAAATTGTATAAAATTTAATCAAGTTATCTTTAGGTATATTTCAAAGTAATAATACAATCTGCAATCTGTACTGTGGGGTTGCACTTACCCAAATGGTTGACACTAAAGCCTGGTGGAATTTCGATCTGGCGGAATTTAAATTGAATCAAATATACAGGACCTGAAAATTTTAAAGGGTTCTATCAGCGAAGAATATTGGCGAACTGAAACAAGCAAGAAATTAATGCAATAGAGCTAACCAGAAACTACAACCCAAGGAATTTTCTAGCAACCTATGCAGCATTGAACATTTTCATAAAGGTGAAGTGACTATATCCAAGAGAATTAGCTCTATTAAAGCTACAGGTTATATCTCTGAACCAGTTAGAAGATTTGTTTGTTAGAAGAGCTTCAGTTTCCTCCTAGTCTCTAGATGATTTTTTTTTTTGAAAAATATCTAGATGAATTTTTCTCGGGTAGATGCATCATACAAGACAAACTGATTTGGATACTTTTACTTTATCACATTAGAAAGGGACAAGATAGAAGGTTTGGGACATTGATCCAGTTTCACTGACTTAAAAAGATCAAACCATGAATTTTCCTTCTATTCAGAAACCTACAACCTGTAGTAGAAGTCCAGATAACACTAACACATAAATTGGTGTCTTAGCCACCTATGAAGCAGTTAAGAAGAAATACAAATAACAACCTGGAGTGCATGAGTTGCAAACGCTGTTGGTAACAGTGGCTTCTAATACAGCTCCAGGGAGCCACACAGCATTTCTACACTGAGAAGTTGAAAGAAATGGAAGTTCAATATAAGAGTTAAGATAATAAACATCCACATTCACCCCATCAGTTTTGGCATGAGCCATAACGTGACTTCTCTTTGCAATTATAATATTAGACAACGCTAAAACAAACATAGAAGCTGCTATTGATGTTAATCTATAAATAACATTTTTCACAACTCAGTCAACAAAGATGAAATCCTACACATGGGCTGAGAAGAGTGGGATTTGAGGACCCAAAACTGAAATTTCCACCCTAGTCCTTCAGCCAAGTGAACCATGAAGCAATTTCCTAAACCATGATTAAACTCTATATGAAAGATTGAAAAGATTTGCAACATAAAAATAATCAGAACATTTGAATCAACACGATCTAGATTCAAACGACCATAGGAATAAAGGATAATGTAGCAGAATTTATGCAGTTATTGGAATCCATAACAATGATGGTGAACTCGACTAGGAAAAATGGAGAAAATAAAGGTATATAAGAGCAATTTGGCAAATTCAGCATTAAACAGTTGCAAACTAACTCGTCAGCAGGACGATATAAATGAAAAACCATTACGGTTCCTCTTGAAACAGTGAATTACGTGTTGGGAACGCCTTTGATAAGGAATAAGACGTTCTGTGAAAAAATAACCAACCTGTGGGAAACCCAAGCAGCCAACCATAAAATTGCCATCCTGTTCAGAGGGACCACCTAGTTTTATTAGACAATAGGAAAGCCCTGGACTTGTAAAAGTAGCATGGAAATGTAAGTAAAACTGCATGTTCTTACTTAACCTTATCATTTGGAAATATGAAACATTTGCTTAATTGTTAATACAGTTGGCCCTTAAGTAAATGTGATGACTCAGCGATAGCCCATATAGATATAATGTAAATGAAAAAGCTCATACCCGGTTTCTCTTCAATACCATGTTTGATTCTTGGCAAATTCCACATAACCTAACAGTTTCTCCTACTGCATGAACATCATCTCCTCCAGATCTATCCGATCTGTAAAGGCGATAAAAAATGCATTACAGTTGAACCATTTGTAATATATAAAAGGTTTAGGAGGAGCTGAGGATCCACCTCTGAAAGAAAACTTCCATGGCTTCCAAAAGCTTTATTTTATTTGTCCTTGCCTGCAAACATATTGCATTGGATTGGAGATTGGACATTAACAAAACGCACTGCATGTATGATTGATCATACTCTGCTATTAAGTTGAACTAAACAAACAATGAAGGAGTATGAATTAAGCCTCGAAAGCATGCAAAAACGCTCAAGTATCATCATAGCAACTCTCCTTTTGTTTAGCTATTAATGCCAGCGGTCATTGTCTGCGACTGACAAGAGAAAATCCCTCCCAGCTAAAAGATTTCCTTAGCAGGAGGAAGCCAGTAATAACTTACATCCAGGAAGCAAGATTTCATTTGCTGTAAGCATCTTGTCAAAACTTCGTCTTTACTTTTATTCCCCACGCTAACTTCCTTCATGTCACATTCCATCATTGATCTGAGATAGGGTTTCCAGAGTTCATACCTAAAGAGATTTAAAAAATTGCAGATTCCTCAGTAAAAGTGTAGAACAAAGGTCTATGCATTTCAAGGTGTAGAAGACACCTAGCTTGTTACTGGAACATAAAACTTTACCCCATATTATCATATCCCATAATTAGCGCCTCACCCTGAAAATTATCAGGTCATAATTAATAAATAAACAATTGCCTCTGTAAAGCCCATAAAAAGTCATATAACTCCAGATGCAGTAAAGGTAAATGCTTCATATTTAGCCTAGTGGCAAGAGCTGGACTTGGTGCCCTTGAGGTTTGTCATAGCTTGAGGATACTTCAGCAGACTGGACAATCTAGGCCTTAAAACCGTCCACTCAAGTTAGGTAAATGATTAAATAGTCGAGTGGATAAGTTAAACAAGTCTTCTCTTTTTCCCTTCGTCAATTTGTCTTCTTATTCCCTTATCAACCTGATTACTTTATGTTTTCTCTTCATTTCTGCTTGCTTTATAATCTTCCCCAATTCCCATCTTTCCAATTCTGCATTGTCTAACTCTCTGAAGAACAAAAGTATATGCAGAAGCAAACCAAATTTTACTTTTCCGACAATGTCATAGTTCAAATTTCCTATACTAGGAGCAGAATTTGCAGAAGGGAATAGATCTGAGTCAGATAATTGCATGTGTAGCAGGAATAACTGAAACTCTAGATATCGTTTTTAAGTTGTTAGTATTTTATGTTCTGTCAATGTTATGCCACTAACTATACATTCTCCTCACGTAGAAACATGCAAATAGGAACTCTTAAACCTACGAGTATACAGACAAGAAAAATGAAACTTGGAAAAGAGCAATATACATAACCAAGAGCCAGATTCAGTAAGATTACAAGACTTGTTGGTGAGAAACGAGTATTTGTGTCCTTTGTCACATAGAAACGATCTAGCAGCTTTTTTATGTGATCATGCATTGTTGCATCTGTTCCAATGCCCGCCTTAAATACAAGAATATAACACAAAGAATTAGCTAGTATACAATGATACCAAGGAATTCTCTACCCAATATCATCTATTGCTTATTCCTTTAAATAACATCAAATTTACTAACCTTGTCCATACAAGCTAGTAAATCAGCTTCACTAAGCAGAGGCGGTGGTCTGGTTACTCCAGAATCAAGAGTGAGTGATGTTGGAGTAAACTGCATCATGGTTCAACATTGTGGTTTCTTTCACTATTCTTTAAACTTTGAAATGAATCCAACAAAAAGATATAAGTTCCAAATATTACTGTGCTAATCAGTCTCCATTGGTGAATGCTTGTTTTGTACAATATCAACTAATTTACTCAGCAAAGGAAAATCATATAAAGAAGGATGCCAGGTCTCCTTTTCAGATGTGAGGAGACAACAAGGTGGGAGATAGGAAGAGATGAAGTTTAGTTACAAAGCTTGGGTGAGATTTGAAAACAAAAGATTTCTATCAAAATGAATATTCTGATATTGTTGTCAAATTCATCCCAGTCACCAAGCCGAATAATCATACCAACAATCATTAATATTGAATACCTCCACACAATCCTAGTACTTTCTGTTCTTGTGTTTTTTGTTTCATTGCATTCCTTTGTGTTCAGAAAGTGCTACCTTGTGCTGTCTATGAACAGGTTAATTACATTGATCAATCCAACATATGTGAGCAAATTAAACAATCAGTTTCTAGTGTTTCAACTACTAAATCAATTAATTACTTAGCCCAGACAGTGCATAAGAACTAGCATCGTATTTTTTATAAATGTGGTAATTTGAACATGCAAGAAAAAGAAATCAACTCCATAATTTAGCTCCATATATAAATATCATGCACATAAGTTGAATTGCTGCTTTGATCTTGATGTACTAGTTCCACAAGCTTCAAACCTCCAGCATGAGAAGAAAATTTTGCTCAAATGACTATCTAGGTGCTCTTTGCTGCTTTATGTGGCAAATAAAGCTATGAAAGGTTTCCCAAGGTGATGATAATGCAATGTTAGCCAAAAAGGTTTCAATAATATAAGTTATAGGACATGGCGATCCTCATAATTTTATTCCTATATAATTTCGAGAAGAAAATCTGAAAGATAATTAATATAACAACAAACCAACAGCTGAGGAAGGAAAGGACAAAATCATATATCTTCAAATTCAACGAAAAATATCAAACCTGTTGTCCAAAGGCGTATGTTGGAATGATTGAACCTCCCCATGATTCAAAACGATAAACGTCCAAGTAGTTTTTCTGGTTGAGAAAGCTTTTGCATCAGACAGTGACGCTTACAAGAACCAAGGCACAAATAGCTATCCCAAATAAACCATAGAGTGGTCAACAATGATGAGACAAAACTAATTTAGTCATTCATGTCGCTCTAAAGCTTGTCTAATGAACAAGACATATACATAAGAATATGGATGAATCAACGGTCCATGCTATAGAATACCCAATTCTTGAGCCAAGGGTCCAACTTGTTTTATAATTTGTTTATTTGTGAAGAGACTGTCCAAAACAAGGCAGATTATTGTGATCAGTTTTATAACAGGGTTGTATACTTGCTGAACCAAGCATTTAGATTTACATTCTCTTGCGGAAACATGGACTTAGTTAAGCTATTGAAGATTCCCTTTTGTTCACTTCAGACATTACAATATTAAAAAAAAAAAGGAAAAAGGACCGAAGGCTAAGAATCAGATAGGATACTTACAGATAAAATCACTCTCCCTGTTACAGAAAACTGTTCACCAGCTATATCGATTTCCACAATAGTTTCAGCCCCTACAGCTGGTTGTGAAACACATGCAAGAAAATGGCGAACCACTAGCTCATACAATCTCTGTTAAATGTCGAACTTAGTTAACTTTACAAGAATATATTAGAAGCCTTGTAAAAGAGATAGCATTCGAGGTACTGACATGGTGATCTTGACTCCATGCACTTTCTCCAGCAGAAAATTTAGTGGGGTGAATAGGCGGATGGGCCTTGTCATCATGCCCACCACTACTCGGGTTTCTCCAAAGTCCTGCTCCAGGATCTAACAACCTTTGTGCATATGATCCCCATACAAGATGTTCTTGCTGCTCCCGTACAAGTGCCTATATAAGATTTGAAATCAGCCGGTAAATTAATAGTTAACGCTGAGCAATATAGCAGGCCAATAAGAACCATATTCACAGAAGAAGCACCATACAAAGAGAGCGAAGACGACAAAGAAACATGAAACACACAGAAACCTAATAGATAAAGTTACTAACATGCAAATCAGTCCTGCTAGAAAAGCAATCAGTCTCTGTACGAGGATAACTGATGAAACCTGCTTGATAAAGATCTTCTGCCACCTACAAATAACAAAAGCAGGAGGAGAATTGAATGCGTCAAAGATAAATGGTAAAACAAATCAGTGAGGATAGAAAACACAAGAATGATTTTTCTGTTTTCCTGCTATGGCAGAAACAGTTTCAGTCACTCTCAAAATCTGTTGTGACAATAGCAATTAAATTACTATTTTTATATACAAAAGAACCTTATTTCTTATCCAACGTTTTTTTAAAGATATTTTCAGCACCTGTAGAATTGTATCCTAAAAATTACTAAATGTTTATCATATCCTAAAGTATATGGAAGAGCCCAATTTTTCAATTAGTATGCAGATAGTGTTTCTGAACTCTTCTTGATGTTGCTGATGAATCATCAACATGCCAAATTTAACTCGAAATAGATCAATGCGTCTATACCATTAATAGCAAAGACTTGCAAGAATGTAACATAAGAGGTGCATCCCAAATGCTCCCACCTTCATAGTGTGCTCAGAGCTCATCCTAAAATATCTTGAAGCACGTTTTTCAAGCTCAATAGTACTCAATGGATATGGAGGATATTTCAGCTTCTCTCGCTGCAGTACTTTTGTTACCTTTTTGAAATATTAAAAATTCAAAATTAGAAAAACAAGTACTTCAAAATTGAATAAGTTCCCAGGAAATGAACTCTTTGCTTACAGTTGCGGTGGGTTCCTGAACGCACATTTCATAAAGTACAACTGCTGAATTGTAATCAAAGAGATGCCCACGGCTGTAAAACCAAGGTGACATAAATCTTAAGATTATAACATCCAAAACTCGAAAGGCATTGTGTACCAAACCTCAAGAGCTTACACCCAATTGAAGGTAGCAACTCCTTCATCTGATGTGTGAGAACAATTGATAGTCCAATACTCTTCTGGCTCATGTGATTGTATCTCCCAATAACGTTCCACAATGAAGCCAAGTGTAGGAAACTGCAAAATCAACAAATCAGAAAGACTGATCCATAACTAGTATGCAAGTAATATCAAAATTTAAACCATTTGAATCCCCTGCTCTGAAGTTGTAAGCCGCAACCAACCTGACAAGGCCCATAACTTAAAACGAGATTTCTTTCTTCCTGAGCAGAATCTATGATAAACTTATCCCTCAACAGCATGGTCTGAAACCTGGTAAAAGAAGCACCAATTCGTAAATCAATTTCCTGCAAAATGAAAGAGTCATTATCAATCCTCTTAGCTATCAATAGGAAATATCAATTATGATTAGGTAGGAGATATGATAGCTCAAAATTTAACTCCTAAGAGAATTAAACAAAAAAGATTATCATTGAGTTCGTTTCTGTGACTTTATTATTGTGAAATAGTTGTTGCAGTTTTGCAAAAGTTACACATTCGTTCCTACACGATGAACAATACTCACTTGCCTAGCATCCACAGCATCAGCAAACCACTGATTAGGAGCGACAAGATTTTGAACTGCCTCATGAATTTCCCTGTTGGTTTAAATATATATATATTTTAAAATCAGGACCAAAGAACACATGGATATAAAGTAACTTGATTCATTTTCAATCCCTCCAGAATCCCAAGTTTTAAAATTCCACAAATTAGAATTAACTTCCATCGAGTGAATGAGGATAGCATATTCTCTTACGAAACCTGTCAATTAAAGCAGAGAAGCGAGCTCTACGAATCGTGATTTGACGATTAACTGCTCTACATACTTCGATTACTTCAAATGCGATGTTCTCTCCCTCTCTGTCACAATCAAGCCACAAAACAAGCCACTGACACCTCCTTGCTTCCTCCTCCAATGTCCTTTTGATATCCTTCTTATCCTATACCAAAATACTAAGTAAACAGTAGAGACGGTCTGCTTAAATGTTTGATACATTTCAATGCATCAAAGGATTTGTACCTCAGGAACGTATTTCCGGACAGCAGCAACGTAGAGATCTGCCGGGTCACAAGAATGCCACTTGCGGAAGGATTCATCGAATTCGAGCTCCATGAGATGGCCGGTGACGGATGTGAAGAGCATGTGGCACGGTTGGCCGTTAATGGAGTAATTGAACTCGAATATCTTGTTGTAACGGGACCGCCCTTCTCTCACTCGTAGTTGATTCCGAGATAGTATGCCAGACACCGATTTCGCCACCGACGGCTTCTCCGCCACGTTGAGGACGTTGATCATCGCCGGAGATCTGGAAGCGGAGCGTGAGGGGAAATGGGCGGGCGGTTTTGTAGTTTTGTTGCTTTTACTGGGGCTTTTCCCGCCTATTTCGAAAGCTTGAAAATGGAACAGCCAATTTTTAACAATCTTTTAAAAACTATTTTTCAGGATATCATAAATCTCCTTTTAATATTAGGAAACGTGTTGGAGGTTAATTTATAAAATATATATATACACACACATATATATACGAAATATAGTTACGTTCATGTGAATAATGCTGGACTTATATATATATATATGTGTGTGTATGTAGAAATCAATAATTTAATTTTAAGAGATGGTATATTTAATAAATAATTTTTATGCATTTACTAATTTAAAGGACTTATGTTCAAATCAAATTTAAGTATGCTTTCAAGACATTAAAAATTTACTTAGATATTGTTTTGACAAGTTAAACATATTTACTAAGTATATCTTATTATGTATATAATTATAAATATTATTATTATTTAAAAAAGACATATTCTAATATTTTAAAAGCCGAAAGTTAAAATTATAAGAGAAAAGGTTCAAGGTTTATAAAATTGAGAATTTTAAAATAAAATTAGAATAAATTGTCATTAATTTAAAATTTAATTAAAAAATTATTAAATAAAAATTAATCAATTAAATAAATTGAACTAAAAAAATAAAATTTGAAAAAAATAACTAATTCAAAGTTTTCACAATTAAACTGCTAAAACAGATTTGATTTTTTAATCAATGACATATTCTATGAAACTTTTAAAATATAATAAAATAAATATTTTAAAATTCTCTTTTTACATATATACATATAAGAAGAGCAACTTAATTATAATTCAAATTGTATCATAGTTTTAATTCAAAAAATAAAACTTTTTAAGTCTAAAATCGATCCAACACAAAATAACTCAAATAATCAAAGATCATTTTGACTCGAATAATCGAGATTAAATGACATAATTTTGTTTAATAGATTAAACATCTATTGAGAACCAATTGAATTAAACATTATCTTGTTCAAAGGGTTAAAAATTTGGGTTTGCCCGAATCTTGATCAGATGCCCAGTCGAGCTTGAAATCACCTGAAAACTTCGTTGTTGTTCAAAGGGTTAAAATTAGGGTTTACCTGAAGCTTGGTCGGTTGCCCAATTGGACTTCAAATCACCCGGAAACGCCCAATTAGGTTTGGAATCACCCAAACCCGGTCTAGCTTACTGCCATTCAATCAAGGCTCCAAACCTCCCCGGATAGTCAACTAAAAGATATACAGTGTACAGTAGTACAGGGAACTACAATAACTAAAAATTACAACATAAAATGGTGTCAAAATTTCATCCCAGTCCCAGCCAGAGATAAGTGTTGAGTAAAAGGATATGAAGAAACATGTTAATAATTATCACAAGCTCTGATGCCAATCATGTCTTTTTTAGCCTCTTTATCCTTTCCAGTGCACCAAGCCGGTTTTCACCATCTATAGTATCCCTTGCACCACCAACTCCATCTGTCACCATCCCTTGATTTTCACCCTCCTCCCTCTTCCTGACCAATCCTCCAAAAACTGCATTCGGAACATCTTTCTGCTGAATCTCGACTCGTTCATCATCACCTTCTTCGGAATCGCTTTCTTCGGGAAGTTCAATGTCTTCATTATTCGCTTTTGTCCCACCTTCAGTCTGTGACTCCACCCCTGCACTTACAAATCCAACTTTTCTACCGTTGTTATCTTTAGCAGCAGTGTCATTAACTGCAGGAGCTATCTGTCTCTCCAGAGCAGCCATTTCGTCCTCGGGAACCCCTGCCTGTTTCAATTTATCTTTGGCATCATCAATGTTCAGCCTCTGATCCTTCTGCATCATATATTCGGGCAGGATGAAGTGCGTCTGCAGCAAGAAGCAAAATCAAGAAGTTATGTAGCAATCTTAGTAAAATCCGGTATCAAAGGAATTAAATAAAGCAAAAATGGATCATCAAAATTCTAAGATGTGTTGCACTTGAGATTTCAATGAGCTAGTACAAAAAAATGAGACACATTGCCAATGAAGCAGAAATGGAAACAGTTCAAAGTAGAAGTTAGAAACAACAACCAAACTTGAATAAAGAAAAAGTAGAAGTCACAGGAGTGGGCATGTGTGCCATACGTCCCACTTGCTATACCGAAAAGTTCTGGCTTTGATCTGATAATGGTTCATTTCTATCAACGTAATAAAAGACTATATAATAGCATTCACTTATGTGGATCCTATCTCATTTTAAGCATAATTGACTTCAAGCTAATTCGAACAAAGAGTGGATCATCAAGGATGGCATGATACCTGGCTATAGCTTGCTGAGACGGTTCGTTTGAGACGCAACATTTCTCGGAATGTATCTTCATTTCCATGTTGCACTTCAAAGTCATGCCATCGATTCCAGAAGTCCACATCAGATCTTGGATCTGAAAATGAGGCTGCAAAGACATATATTGCCCGTGCACGATCTATTTCTCCCAAGTTTTTCTCAAGCTCGGCATACTTCAAGCACATAAGTTTTACATCTTTGTCCGGCAATCCGGATTCTATTGCCTGCTCGTATATCTCCCTTGTTTTGGGAACACCAAAGATTTCTGATGCACGAGCAATGTAAATTTCATACATACTCAGTTTTTCATGGTTAGGAACAGCCTTTGCTGCTTCATCATACACCTTCATGGCTCGCTTCGCCAAGCCATAATCCTCCTCTAACTTTGCATACTGGAGATACAGCGGTTTCACTGCATCCGCAGGTGCCTGGCAAGTGTAGGAAAAGAACCACAAACAGTAAGGTCAGCATCACTGAACAGTGAAGTCAATAAGTAGATAATACTTTGGATGATAGAAACAAACCCCGGTAAAAAGCTTCTAGAAATAAAGAAAAATACAAAAGCAATTGGAAGGAAAGAAACAAAAGGATCTACAGGAATGAGGAAGTAAACAAGTATCAATTAGTTGCAGACATCATCAATTAGATCAGAGCCATTATGACAGCAATTGGAAGGAAAGAAACAAGAGGATCTACAGGAATGAGGAAGTGAACAAGTACTACATAGCTGCAGACATCATCAATTAGATCAGAGCCATTATGGCAGCTAAATTTGATCAACATGCTCTATCTACAAGAATGAAAACTAGACGAAATTTGTAACGCTTGCTTTTATCTTTCATATGCTTTTATAATTTGTTTTATTATGTGAACTCATTGTAATGTTGAGATAGCTTTGTTATAGTTAATACAAACCTTTATTCAATTTTCAAAAAAAAAAAGAAAATCCACTACAGTAGCACAAGATTTATCATCAGTCTATTGTCATGTGTAAAGTAAGGACCAATTAAAAGTCTGAGGAACTGAAACACTGAGATTGCTCAATAGAATGCATACCATCTCAATTGCATGTTCAAATAACTCTCTTGCACGTTCCAGCTTTGTCTTGCCATATCTCTTCACGAACTTCGATAAGTATGTCACCCATATATCTTTCACATGAGGGTACTTGAATATTTTGACACCCCTTTCATATACCTTGAACGCATCTTCAAAGTATTTATTTTCCTACGGATGCAAAAGCAGTACAATTTATCAATTTGCTAAAAAAAATAGCAGTCAGAAGGACAGAACCAAAATATTACAGAAATATACTTCCAAAAGCCATGCGTAATTGATAATGATTTGTGGTGTAGCTATTCGAAGGTCCAATATACGCTCATAAACTGCTCGAGTGGATTCCAAGGTCCCAAGACCCTCCTCCAAATCAACATAAAAAGCCCAAAGTCTCAAAGACTTGTGCACTTTCATCTGAACAGGCTCATTCCCGTCAGCAGCCACTGTAATTGATATCACATATAAAAGTTCTTGAACGTTAGTTCCTGATTTTGAGCATCCAAAAAAAGAATACAAAAATCGACTTAAAACAATAAAGCAGAACAGAAGTTCCACCAGTTCGACACAATCCTCAAGGCCTAAACTCCTGATAACAGATCTTTTCAAATATGTCAGTGGATGTAAGGACCTAGAATAATAGGAGTATCATAAAATGTATTTGCATTACTTAAACATATGCCTGGACCTTTCGATTTTGTATCAAGAACAAGTAACAAATTGAATCAACTTCACAGTGATTATATCAAGCGACAGAATTACCAAGCCAAACAAACACTCCTGAACTGTAAGAATTAATCAAGAAATATTCACGAATGTCAGGACAACTGAAATTACCTCTTCGCTTGACTTCAACTGACGGTTCTGCAGTGGCTCGCCTCAAGAGCTCCAATGCACCTTTAAAATTCTTATGTCTGATTTCCATTTCAGCCCACTCACACCACACACTAGCTAGATTATCCACAGTTTTATAGTTCACTTGTACAGCCTTGTCAAAGATTACTCTTGCATTCACAAGATCATTGTGATTTTCATACAATTTAGCAAAAGCAACCCACAAAGTATGAGGCTTGCCCACTGCCTTCATTGGATCAACTGTCCTCACAGCCTCAGTATAAGTTAGAATCTGTCTTGTTGGATTACCTTCAAACAGCTTAACCCGTCTATGCCACTGTTCCACGTTGTGTGGATTCTGTCGCAAAAGTACACTATTAGCCAACTCAGGCCTTCGATCCATTAAAAATTCCAGTTGAGCCAACATAAAATCCACATCATTATCGTCATGTAACCAGAATCCATTAAGTATCCTCTTTTCGAAGTTAGAATCCACTTGCAAACGAATATCTTCATCCAACTCGACCCCATTCTCCTCCGCCCCATCTTCCTCTTCATTGCTTATATCCAGATCCTCCATCTTGTGAGCAACCATACTCTCTTGAAACTGTGAATATGCATCAAATATGACACTGAAATCCCTCACTGTAACCACAGTGGACATACCCTCTTCAAAAATATCCCTAGCTTTCTCAAACAAACCCCTCCTAATATAATAATCAGCAAGAGATGTCCACAATCTACCAACCTCATCTGTAAACTTCCTGATTCCACCCCTAATAATAGCATCAACATTCAACCCAGAAATCGCCTTAGCATGTCTAGTAAGCAAATCACACAATTCCAACCACAATGTATGTTTTGTTTTCCCCTTAATAGAATAAAACTGATCATCGTTCAACACAGAAGCCAACCTCTCAGCAGCCTCTTGCCAAAGTCGAGAATTAACTAAAAATTCAATAAACTCCTCAATATGACCAGGATCATACATCAAATATCTCCTGTAAACCCTAAGTGAAGTCTCAATTGGAACACCATCTTGACTCACAAACCTCAAATAAAGCTCCCAAATTCGATCATGTTGCGTCACCGGCAAGGCACAGAGAGCCCTATCGAACGTCCGACGAGTCCGAGTGACGAGTTTCTGATTGGTCAACGTCTGCAAGTACATAATCCATATCCTGGGCATCTTATGCATAGTAACAAGGGCTCTTTCAAACGTATTGTTTAGGGTTTCGAACTGGTGGTGTGTGATGGGTAGATTTCTGACTATATCGAGACGCTCGGTGAG
>JAOSBM010000204.1:29745213-29756748 GCA_027568955.1 Erythroxylum tenue
ACCACCACCACCACCACCACCACCAACACCAACTCCACCGCCAGTAGTGGCTTATCCTCAAGGAACACATCAGGTACGATACCTGAAAGTGAAAAGAACAGTATCTCTTCTTATACAAAAGCTAGTTCCTACAAGGACACAAGTCTCACCAGGCGGCGAAGTGGAGGTCTAAAGAAGCTGACGAATAAGTTAGGACAAATCTTCCACCACCACCATCACCATCACCACCACCATCACCACCACCACCACCACCACCGGCGCAGCATTTCCCTGTGGAAGCAGTTGCAGAATAAGTTTCACCATAAACACAAACAAAAGGTCACTGAAAAGGAAGCAGCAACTCAGAAAGCGAGGAAAGCATTGGTTAGTAACAAGCACCGGGTTGGACATTTTCATGCGCTTGTTAAAGGGTTGATGAGACATGTTAAGCACTCAAAGCCATCAAGAGGTGGTGGTGGCGGAGAGAAAGGCAATGTCCATCACCGACGTGACAAGCGCTCCTGGAAAATGGTTCCCACTCGCCGGAGAGTTAAGCTGCCTACTAAAGGGCGTATCAGACTTGGGTTTTTCAGCAAGAAACAGAAACCACGGTTAAAAGCACCTAATAAGATGATCTAGCAAAGCACCGATCGGTGTTGGCTATATATGTGTATGCAACTCACATCACATGCACGGGTTTCTTGAAGGTAGTGTTTATTTTTTGTGATGTGATAAATGATTAAAAAATACATTAGTTATTAATTTATTTATTAATTTGGGTCGGACCCAACAAAACATTGCTGGGTACTGCGAATGAGTGGGGCACCAGTATCCACTGGTTTATGATCCGCCCCGAAGTCCATCACCACTCTGATTTTAGCAAGAGTCGGAGTCCACTCTCAGTCTCAGCTGCCGTGATCGGAGGAGAAAGCAAAAATGAAACCTCCATTCACAAGATTTTTCGCTTCTCTGCTTCTCCTCTACTTTCTCGCCCCCCAAACAGCATTTTCCTGGAAAAAAGATGAGTTCCGCAATTGCAACCAGACCCCTTTCTGTAAACGCGCTCGCTCTCACAAGCCTGGTGTCTGTTCCACCGTTGTCAGCGACCTTGCCGTGTCCGACGGCGATATCACGGCTAAGCTCGTCCCACGAAACCCACCGGAGTCCGATCAAGATGATTCACACAAGCCGTTGATTCTCACTCTCTCGATCTATCAAGATGGAATCTTGCGCGTCAAAATCGACGAAGACCCTTCCTTGAACCCACCTAAGAAGCGATTCGAACCACCTGAAGTGATAGTCTCGGAATTTGTTGAGAAAAAGCTTTGGCTTAATAGAGTGTCGACGGAAACGATCGATGGCGACGAGACGCCGTCATCGGTCGTCTACTTATCGGACGGCTACGAGGCTGTACTCCGCCACGATCCGTTCGAGGTTTACGTCAGAGAGAAATCGAGCAATCGGAGGATAATTTCGTTGAATTCTCACCAATTGTTTGATTTTGAGCAGTTGAGAGCTAAAAAGGAAGGCGATGATTGGGAGGAGAGATTTAGGGGTCATACAGATACGAGGCCTTTCGGTCCACAATCGATCAGCTTCGATGTGTCGTTTTATGGAGCTGATTTCGTTTCAGGTATACCAGAACATGCTACTAGTGTGGCACTGAATCCAACTAGAGGACCTGGAATTGATTTCTCTGAACCTTACAGGTTGTTTAATTTGGATGTGTTTGAGTACTTACACGAATCACCATTTGGTCTTTATGGGACGATACCTTTGATGATTTCACATGGAAAGAGTGGAAAAAGTTCTGGGTTTCTCTGGCTAAATGCAGCTGAGATGCAGATTGATGTGTTGGGTAATGGGTGGGATTCTGATTCTGGGCTTTCACTTCCTGGGGAGAGTAGAATTGATACTTTCTGGATGAGTGAGGCTGGCATTGTTGATACTTTCTTCTTTGTAGGACCAGGGCCAAAGGATGTTGTTAGTCAATACACTAGTGTAACTGGGAAACCCGCAATGCCTCAGCTTTTTGCGACTGCGTATCATCAATCTAGGTGGAATTATAGGGATGAAGAGGATGTGGAATATGTGGATTCTAAGTTTGATGAGCTAGATATTCCATATGATGTTTTGTGGCTTGACATTGAGCACACTGATGGTAAAAAGTATTTTACCTGGGATCCCATTTTTTTTCCGCATCCGGAGGAAATGCAGAAGAAGTTGGCTGCTAAAGGAAGGCACATGGTGACCATTGTAGATCCTCATATTAAGCGGGATGAGTCATATAAGGTGCATAAGGAGGCTACCGAGAAGGGATATTATATTAAGGATGCTAGTGGGAAGGACTACGATGGGTGGTGCTGGCCTGGTTCCTCTTCGTACTTGGACCTGTTGAATCCTGAGATCAGGTCTTGGTGGTCTGATAGGTTCTCCTACGAGAACTATGTTGGTTCAACGCCAATACTATATATTTGGAATGACATGAATGAGCCTTCTGTGTTCAACGGTCCAGAGGTGTGCAAACTGCTTCCTTACACAGTTTATTCCGTTGCCTGTTATGTGTTTCTATCCTGTTTCTACTATATCCTGTAACCTTTCATGTTTGGAACATGGCCAACATGGGAATCCCAACTCCCGTGCTACAGAATTGATTGTTTGATGACAAATGATATTATTTAAGGAATCTGCATTGCCAGGTTATAGATGTTTGAATAGATTTTTGCTGATACAGAACATGATAAATTAAGAAGTAATACTTTCTGGACTCTTTTAAAAAACTGCTGATTATTGAATTACAGGATTTTCAAATTTAATATAGCTTGACGATGACAGGAATCCCAGTTACAATAACTGAAATAAGGCAAAAGTTGGAATAGCTGTTCTTACCTTACTTGTAGCTAGTTTCTGAATTTCATACTAGCTAGTTGTAGATAATGTCTTTCAGGCTATCTTGATGATTCATACATGTATCGATGAATTTTTAAATTGTAACAGGAAACATATTGTTGGTCTGCTTTTATTGGAAAATTGGTTGTTTGTTGTAATGGTGGAAGCATACCTTTTTGCTTGGTGAACCTAAGTTCATGCAGAATGCAGCACATGAATAGAATATTTTGGGTGAAATTATAGGCATATAAATATTAGGTCTTTAAAATAGCTTTTCCTTCATAATTCCTTGGAGAAATTTCTAACCATAGAGTTCAAGGTAAAAATGTTTTTGATAGAAAATTTACTTGGAGAAATAGATAGGACACTGGAACAATTAACTAGCTATTATCACCAGATAACAATGCCAAGAGATGCTTTACATTATGAAGGCATAGAGCATAGGGAGGTACACAATGCCTATGGTCTCTACTTCCACATGGCAACATCCAATGGCCTACTGAGACGAGAAAAGGGGAAAGACAGGCCATTTGTTCTGTCAAGAGCATTCTTTCCTGGAACTCAAAGGTATGGAAGTGTTTGGACAGGAGACAATACAGCAGATTGGGACCAACTTAAGGTTTCAGTTCCAATGATTTTGACGCTTGGATTAAGTGGAATGCCATTTATTGGTAAGGAAATTGGTCTTCTTTGTTTTGGCTATCAAAGGTACTTCCCCTTTAGCCAGATGATCGTAATTTTTGCCTTTACTCTTGACATTTTTCTTCTTTCTCTGTAGGTGCTGATGTTGGTGGATTCTTTGGCAATCCGGAGCCTGAGTTATTAGTTCGCTGGTATCAGCTTGGTGCTTACTATCCCTTCTTTAGGGCTCATGCCCACCAGGACACCAAGAGACGAGAACCTTGGTTGTTTGGGTAATTTTTCCTTCCCCAATAGTTAGTTATTTGACCATTGCTGATCTTTAGTTATATCAAATTTTTTCTTTATTATTACGTCAGTAATGCATATTTTCATCTGCTACAAGGGAACAAAGATGAAACTAAAATATGTTTTTTATAAATTTTTGATGGCTCACTCATTGCCTTTGGACATTTGGTGTACTCATTGGCTCATGAATCTTCCTAAAAGTTTACCATTACATGTTTTTATTGGGATGTCCAAGATTTACGTTCTGTTTATGTTGATGCCTACAGGGGATGAGGTAAATCCATTTTGATGACATGTTACTTGACATAATAGTATGATTGTGCATACATGTTAGAAGAAATCAAACACTTTATGCTTCTGGTTGTTCAGTTACCTAGTCAGTGTTAAGACGTGATGTTATTAAGTAATTGGCTTGTCTACAAAAGCATGTAAATAAATGAAAACTATACACCTTTGTAAGTGCTAAGTAGAATGGAATAAATGTTAAGTTTTTCTGGACCCTTATCTGGTTTGGTGGTGCTATATTCAACAAACCTTTGTTATCTCTTAGTTAACCTACTTAAAAAAATCAGCTGGGATTCTGTGTTTGAAAACCTTATGCAGCCCAATTGCCCTTGTGTTGAATGTGAAGATGTTTATTGAATGTTCTTCAAATTGCTGCAGAGAGAGGAATACAGAGATCATAAGGGAGGCAATCCGTGTGCGTTACACGTTACTCCCATATTTTTACACATTATTCAGGGAGGCAAACATTACTGGAATTCCAGTTTGGCGTCCATTGTGGATGGAGTTCCCAACTGATGAAGCTACTTTTAAAAACGATGAGGGCTTCATGGTTGGAAACAGTCTCCTGGTCCAAGGGATATACTCAGAGGTGCTGCTTCTGTCAATACTGGATTACATTTGATATTTATAAGATGCAATCTGATTTATTTTTTTCTATTATATGTCCTGTCAAACTAAAATATTATGTGAAATATTTCAACCAGCGAGCTAAACATGCTTCAGTTTACTTGCCCGGTAAAGAATCTTGGTTTGAATTTAAAAGTGGAACTGCATACAAGGGAGGTAAAACTTACAAACTAGAAGCTTCAGAGGAGGGTATTCCTGCATTCCAGAGAGCTGGAACCATCATACCAAGGAAAGACCGTTACCGTCGAAGCTCCACTCAAATGGTGAATGATCCTTACACGCTGGTAAGCGGTTGGCTTCTGATACTTCTACTTTAATTGTTCAACTGCTCATTACTCACAATGATGTGTTTATCTAGACGTACCATGTTAATCATTTGGTGTATTTGCCTTTTTTCTTTTGTTTACCATTTTCTTTTTATCCGTGTCTTTCATTGAAATGACTATACTCACTGCACGCACATGTTTATCTGGGTGCTTGTGAAGTATGTATTGGGTTGAAGCCTGAAAGGTCAGAAAATGAGAAAATAATGTCAAACTGACACTTCCATACTGGGATCTGTTTAGGCCAGTGGCTACTCTTGATGGAACCTAGTTTTGTGAAAATTTGACTGCCATTCTTCTGTGTTTGTGTTTAGGTGATAGCTTTAAACAGTTCTCAAGCAGCCGAAGGTGAACTCTATCTTGATGACGGTAAAAGTTACGACTTCATGCAAGGGGCTTATATCCATCGCCGCTTTGTGTTCTCAAATGGTCAAATAACATCTTTGAGCGTTGCTTCCAGCAACAATCGTAAATCCCGGTTTTCTTCAGAATGTGTCATTGAGAGGATTATACTTCTAGGATACTCTCCTGGACCAAAGAGTGCTCTTATTGAACCAGGAAATCAGAAGGTTGAAATTGAACTTGGGCCGATTAGGCTTCCTTCACGGATTAAGTCTTCTGTTGTAACCGTCCGCAAGCCTAATGTTCGAATTGCAGACGATTGGACGATAAAAATTTTGTAAGATCCTTTTGATTAGCACAAGTTTTATCTTCCAGGAAACATATTTTGATGTATTAATAGGATTTTACAGACAATTGCTCTATGGGACATGTATTAAGATAGCCCTCTTGGGTCATTTAGAAATCTAAACACACTCTCTGTTATTTCTGAACTTGATTTGCAGACTATGGAGAAAACAGTCTAGCATTAGACATTTTCATACTACTTACTCTTATGGTCCTTTTTTGTGCATGAATCATCTACAGGTACTAATATAGTATGTTGAAATCAGAGACTTGCATAATCACACTGTTTCTTAGGTTTGATAAAAAGGTCTGGACTTTACTATACTTAAAATTAACAGGCAAAGTTTGGTTTTACCGAACTTGGACTTGGGCTTAAGTTCAGGTCTTGTAAAAAATTTTGGACTCAAATACCTGATCCAAACTTGCGTTGGTATTCAGAGTCCAATAGACGTCAAGCTCGGACCTAGTTTTTAAGGTTCAAGTCCGAATCCAACTCGGGCCACTGTCATCCTAGTAATACTTACAGTAAGACAGTGTTTTCAGCCATGGAGACATTTCTGCTGCTAATCTAAAACTCTAGCATATGGCAATTTATCAGTTGGATCAAAAAAGAAATGAAATTGCTTTGAGCCTAGATTGTAGGACTCCTGAGTAAAGCTGTTTTACTCCATTGCTTTTCTTCAGCAGTTGCCAATTTATGAAATTCTCAAGCTGTTTTTTGCTTCAACACCACATAATATTCTAAAGAAAGCATATATTTACATTAACATTTGATCATTCTAGCTCAACTTGGAGATTGGGGATTTCGCCCCTCATAATTAAACATAGTTATGCCCCAGAATACAAAGTTAATACTGAGTCAAAAGAACCTAAATATGCCTATTCAGTCATTGCCTAATTTAGGAGTGGCACTGATTCTCTGAGGCTCACTAGAGCAGAGCAGGTTATGCCGATTACTTCAAACTTTGGTTATCGACGCGTATCCTCTTGACATCAGTCTCCGGAACATCTACATCACCTCCATTTCCCTTGACTGAAACTACCTGTTCCTGAATAGTAAGTACAAGTTCATGTAACCATTCAAAAGCTCAGATGCTGTTAGAAAGGGAAGGGATGATTTGTGTTCTTATAAAACTAAGGGAATCATAAATGCCCTGAACAGATATCCATAGATTGAAAACCGTCATTTCATGTAAATCTTCCATGTTGAGTAAAGTCCAAATGGAGGATGGTCAGTAGTCAACAGTACTCGTGGATTCATGTTAACCTTTTCCCTATATCAATCTAGCTTAATGAATAAAGTTTGAGATCATTAGAAATAAAGTACTTTGATCAATAAAGAGGGAAGAAACTTAACTCCAATACACAATTCCTGCATTAACCACATTACTAAACCAAGTTTAGCTGAACACCTGAAAAGTTCCATCTTACAACTTGATCAGTAAGCTGGCTGGTTACTCTATTTCTGCATGAAATTTTTCCTAGCATGTTTTATGCAATTGCTAAATTTTTACGAGCATCTTACAAATTGGTATTCTGTTGTGTTTTTTCACACTGCGGTTATGCCAAAACCATCATTGAAGTGCCGTTATCACTTTCACTGCTCTATGATTGCACTATGATTGATTCATTACCTTAAATTGGGTAACAGGAGAACACAGGTTGTTAAGAAACTTTTGAAGCAAAAATTAGGAAACTAATAAGAAATTTCAGAAACACTATCTCACACTTTCATCAGGGACAACAGCATATCTCTCTGATGGTGGCACCCAAGTTTTCCCTGCCAAGAGATGGTTGCTTAAGCTATAAAATTCAACAATATGAACAGAAACCTTTCTTTAGGTAGTATGGTTAAAAAGAGCATGCAGCACCTGAAGATGGATCAGCCAGTGAGGACTCTATCTGTTGGCCACCCGTTCCATCGACACTCAAGGCTTCAATGATCGTAGGCACATTCCTTTAAAATTCCAAGAAAATTCAGTTATTGCAGATGCAGAAATTTGTAAAGTTACTCGCAAAAAAATGTATCGAATACTTCTTCTAAAACACAATTTTATCGTGTGATCATAAAGCGTGTGAACAAAATAAACTAACAACCAGCTCTTTATCCTTACAACTGTTACACAAAACTCTAATTTACTAAAACAGTGTCCCATAACAAGCATCATAGGGTGTGTCTGATCTCTGTCTACCATCAATTACATTACCTCAGAAGAAGAATCGTGTAAACTAAGTAGGTTAAGATGAATATCCACAAGGAGATCCAGGTTATTACCGGTCTTTTGACTCTCCATGACCAAGCTGCCCATTAGTACCTCTTCCCCAAGAAAACACATTCTGTCTTTCTGTGAGAGCAAGTGTATGCCTCCAACCACATGAGACTTGAACTACTTTCTGGAAAGGACAAGGCTAAAAATTCAGATCCCGAATGAAAATACAAGCCTTAGATCAGTAAATTCCCCCCAAGAAGGAAACATAAATGGCATCCCTTCATAACTAAACATCAACGTCATCAACTATCATAACCAATAAACTGAGCTACAGTAAAAAGATTGTGCCTGGTCAAGTGGCAATTTGACTTGTACAGGAGAACAATGATCGATGTTGTCACCAACTCCAACCTGCCCGAACTGTAAAAAAAGCACAAAGAAACATAAAATTGATAAACCAATGTAGCAGAAGACATCAACACTGAAGGAAACAGAAACATGCAACGATATCTATCCTCCAAAGACACATATATACTATATAAAAGAATAACTTTTGCATACCTTGTTCCATCCCCAGCCATAAAGTTTTCCACTGGATGTGAGTGCCATGCTGTGTCTCCAACCACCTGATATCTGAAAACATAAAGTCCAAGAAGAGTAATTCAATTAATTGGGACCCAAATGGAAACCATATATGAATAAATACAGTCAATCAGTTGCACTTACTTAAGATGAAAATTGATTAACTACTATATTTTCCGCATTACAACTTCTAAGTTTAATGTGTTATTTTACTTTTCAGTAAGGTAACCTATAAACACTGATGATGATGGAAGAGGATGAACCACAATTGGTATTTACAAGAATTATAATTTGTAAATCTTTAAAAGTTACATTGGCATTTTGAAATCCACTTATTTCCTCAACAGTTGCATGTAGGTGTAAACCCGGTTTTGATTAAATTGGATAAAGCAACGCAATAAAAGGAAAATGAAATCACCTGAGATATAAAATTCTCCTTCAGTGCTTCCAATTTATGAGGAATAAGCTGATCTTCAAAATCACCATGTCCTAGCTGACCATATTTGCTCCAGCCATAAGTGAATAATACACCAGAAGATGAAACAGATATTGTGTGCCGCCATCCACAAGCAACCACGTGCATCTTCTCCCCCTACAATACAAACAAAGTTGATTCTTTAAGCAGTCATAATTCTATGAGACGAACAGGAACAAGAAAAGGAAAAAGCAGTCATAAATGTATGTTTTTAAACAACTCCATGTGCTTACTGCTCTCAACAGATCATATGATAAATAAAAAACTAAAGAAGAAACAGTAAAAAGAAACCAGATAGTTTGGTCAGGTTCCACCAATCAAACATGATGGTTAAGCAATTTCCAATGATAAAAATAAAGAACACCAGTTTGTTTGCATACATTAGGTAGATAAACTTTCTGGGGAACTAAGCGATCATTTCTGTCACCCAGGCCCAAGTTTCCATAACGACCCCAACCCCATCCATAGAGTTCACCATCTTCTGTGACAGCTGCAGTATGTTCAGCACCCGCGGCGACCATTTTAATAGGAGTTCCCTACAGGTTACATGAAATTTCAGTACACAAGATGATTTTGTACATCCTCAACGGGTATTATCGGTTAACATTTTAGTAACATGACAAAAAAAATTCTATTCACATTTTCATTTTTCTCATATTAGTCATCTGTCCTGATTCAAGTGGAAGTTTCCAAGTAGTTCTCATGATTTAAGAAATTTACAAGCAGTCACTTGTCTACATATTACAAGGCATCCTAGATGGATCAACAAACTACATAACATATGTTACTTTTAAGTTTCAATCTCTGAACTCCTACCAACTAACAAAACTTCCAAAAACCTTGAAACAGAGAAGGAAAATTTTAAGTGAAAGTTCTCAAGGTGACACATTCCCACATCCCTGAAGCACAGTACAGACTGAAAACCCACCCATCAATAATCAGAGGTGTAAATGAAATCAACATGCATGGATACTGTCTGAGTACAAGGACACAAAACCTTTCCTAAGTCCTGCCAATGCAACTAAAAATTAGCTTCAAACTAGATCGTCAGACTCTTATCCAGAAAACAAGTACAAAGGAGAGCTAGAACACGTTTAAGAGGTTCAAAAGATGACTTATGGAGCTTAATGATAATCTGCCGACGAAATTTCTTGATGCATAGAGAGAATAATTTCTTTGAAAGATATCAATTAGCCTAAAGCACCTGAAAAGCTTTGATTCTCTGTGGCATGAGAGAGTCTTCAGTGGTACCAAGACCAAGTTGCCCATTTTGATTTCTCCCCCAACTTCAAGGAGACAGGCAAATTTGGTCAATTAAAAGCATACCTTATAGTCAGGCAATCAAAATAGTCATGTATTCAAGACATCAAGATATGGACTTGCAGGACAGAAAACATTTAGATACAGATTGCTAGCAGTGAAACAAAGATCAATGCAGGAAGTGACAAATTTAGAAGGTAGGAAATAATTTTGATTTTTGACAAACAAAGCATCATACAACAGTTTCAACTTCCAACTAAACACTAGTCATTTTGAATCCATTACAATAGGTAAATGTTCAAAAATTTAGAAAGAATAGCTTCAGATAATTGGTGCAAACAAGCACTGTGACGTCAACCACCAACTGTATTATAACTTGAGAAACTTTTTTTTGACATGCAATTCAAGCTACAGAGATAGCCCAAAAATTAAAACAGCAGCTTCAGGAATGAAACACAGCCTCTCTATCATATAAGGATAAAGCTGTATATTATTGGACCTTCCCAGATCTCGCATTTCAGTGGGAATCTCATTAGGTATTGTTGTTGTTGTTGTTAGTAGCTTCAGGAATGAAACACTGCTCTAGGTACGTTAAGCAGAGTACAGTAACAAAGATTTCAATCAAATTATGTGAGAGAGACAGATAGCACTAACCTCTGCACTTCACCTTCAATTGTCACCGCTAAACAATGGCTGTCCCCACAAGCAATTTGTTTTATTCTTAAACCTTGTAATGCTTTAATTGGTTGAGGAGTAAATAAATCGCTGGAACTTCCATGGCCTAGTCTTCCAAAATCACCCCTGTGAAAGTGAGAACAACCGTAAAATGTTTACAAGCCGCTTCTGAAACCTAGATGGCAAAGAATTAAAAAATAACTACATTCAATGTATAAACTGCTCGATCAATCTTGAATTTGACTAAACAAAAAATATCAAACTCAACCTGAACTTAATATAATATTTGAGCGGTAACCTTCCACATCCAGACCACATATGTTTACATACATGTACATATATCTTCGACATAAGATCAGAAATTTAAAAGTAGTCAGGAAAGGAAAACAAACCATCCCCAGCTATAAACTTCCTTTCGTGACTCAGAATATGCAGTTGTATGATCAGCACCAGAAGTAACAGATACTATTTCATGCCCATTTAAAGCACTCAGTTGTGTAGGAGAAAGTCTGTCCTCAGCATCACCGTGGCCTAACTGCCCATCCTCTCCTCGTCCCCAAGAGCACACGATGTTTCCAGCTGTACATAATCAATAGCGTCATTTCATAGATCTGAT